>BLSH010283353.1:671463-684077 GCA_018402905.1 Glandirana rugosa
TTTTTTTTTTTTTTTTTTTTTTTTTTTTTCTTATTGAGGATATAGACGAGCTATTAAATGCAGTGTATGTTTCTGAACAAATTGAGATTCCACTCCAAGCGCAGTCGGTTCAGGACAAACTGTATAGAGGCCTTCAGAGTCATCAGGTCAAGGCTTTTCCGGTTCATAGTTCTCTTAAAGACATGGTCTTATCTGAATGGAAGGAATCGGAAAAAAGGTTATTCCCGGCCAGAGGCCAAAATAGGAGATTGCCCTTCCAGTCGGACATCGAGGAAATATTCTTTAAGTGTCCTAGACTAGATGCCTCCATGTCACAAGTATCTAAAAGATCAGTTCTATCATTTGAAAATTCTGGGGTTCTCAAGGATCAAATGGATAGAAAGGCGGATGCGCTGCTGCTCAAAGCTTGGGATGCATCCGCTTTCTCTTTGGGACCAGCCTTGGCAGCCACTTGTATTGCCCGAAGCCTGAGTTTGTGGGTACATAGGTTAAACGGCCTACTCTCCGCAAACACACCATTAGAAGAGGTCAGGGAATCCCTTCCCTTGATTGCCAAGTCTGTTGCTTTTTTGGCCGACGCAGCAGCAGATTCTGTCAGGTCGGTGGCTAAGACATCTGCGCTGATTAACTGCTCGAGACGAGCAATCTGGTTAAAATCCTGGGAAGGAGATCCTCTTAAAATAAACTGTGCAGTAGAGCTGCACGATTCTGGCCAAAATGAGAATCACGATTTTTTTGCTTAGAATAAAGATCACGATTCTCGCGGCGTAATATATTAAATATACAAAAAAATTGGGCTAACGGCACTGTTTAGGTTTTTGAAAGGGGTAATTTTTCCAAAAAAATTGCGTTTAAAAGTCTGCTGCGCAAACAGCGTGTGACATAAAATATTGCAACAACCGCCATCTTATTCTCTAGGGTCTCTGCTAAAAAAAAAAAAATATATATGTTTGGGGGTTCTAAGTCATTTTCTAGCACAAAATAATGGATTTTTATTTGTAAACAGCAAGTGTCAGGAAAGATTTAGTCTTTAAATGGTTAAACCAAACAACTATAGAAGGGGAGTTCACTCAGAGTTCAATGCCTTTGAAGTAAAATTACTTTGTAACTCTTATCAATGATGACTCAGAAGTTGGCTGTCTGCCCAGACTTGGCTCTCTCCCCTGAGACTCAAGTCGCTCCGACTTGGAAAGACTTCAGGCACTTTTTATTACTGTCAAGTTGCGCTGATTCGCCCCCCAAGTCGGACCCTATTAACTGCACTGAAAATTGCGGTAATACCTAATGGAGATGGGGGGGGGGGGGGTAGATCGAGATCACGATTTTAATACGATTAATCGTGCAGCTCTACTGTGCAGTATTCCCTTTGACGGTAAGCTTCTGTTTGGTTCTACTTTGGTGGAGGTGCTTACACCTTCCTCAGAAAAGAGTAAGCAATTCCCGGTTAAAAGGACTAAGCCTCAGGGTAAAAGGCCTTTTCGTGGCTTTCAAAACAAGAATAACTTCAAAACTAGTGGTCAGCAGACCAAGAAGAAGTGGGCGGTTAACAAAGACCGGACTAAGAGTTCCCTCTTTGCTCCTTCAGCCCCAGCCAAAAACCCCCAGTGACGCCAAGGTAGGGGGAAGGCTGACCCATTTCAAAGTGGAATGGGCAAAAATCACCCAGAATCCTTTTATTCTAAGGATCATAGAAGAGGGTTATGGGTTGGAGTTCATTCGCCTTCCTCCCCGAAGATTTTTTTCTCACCAAGCTGCCCAGAGACCAAGAGAAAAGAAGAGGCATGTTAGATCTCATTTCCCTTTGGAAATCAGAGGGAGTGATCTCTCCTGTACCAGAGGATCAGAAATTTAAGGGCTTTTATTCTCATGTATTTCTGGTCAGGAAGGCATCCGGAGGGTTTCAGATGGTTATCAATCTAAGCGCCCTGAACAAATTTCTGCTTTACAGACGATTCCGGTTGGAGAGTATTCACTCAGGAATCTTTTGTTACCAGAGGTGTTTATGGTAACCCTAGATATTCAGGACGCTTACCTTCATATTCCTATATGCCAGAAGCATCAGCAGTTCCTGAGATTTGCTATCCTCATGGACGATGATCCAGTTCATTGGCAGTTCAAGGCCCTTCCTTTTGGTCTCTCGGCAGCACCGAGGATTTAAACGAAAATCATGGCCGAGGTCATGGCTTTTTTCCGATTGCAGAAGATCACAATTGTCCCATCCTTGGACGATTTTCTAATTTTTGCTGCAGGAAAGGAGAAACTTTGCCAGGATCTGCAGTTAATTTTACAGACCTTTCGGAAATTGGGTTTGAAGATCAACCCACTAAAGTCTTCTATGATTCCCTCCCAGAATCGTCTGTTTTTGGGTTATCGGATAGATTTGATTGCCCAGAGGATTTTTCTTCCAAAGGAGAAAATATCCAAGATCCTTCACTCTGTGTGGTGTTTTCAGGCCTCCCTGCGGCAAATCATGGAGTTGTTAGGATTAATGACTGCAGCAATGCCGGGAGTGCCGTGGGCTCCAGGTCATTTCAGGTCCCTTCAGGCATTTCTTTTACGTCACTGGGATCGCAGGAGGGGGTCCTTGGATCACTTTGTGCCTCTCCCAGGAGACGATTCTCTCGATCTGTCCAGGTGGGAGAGGCCGGAACATCAGCAGGGAGGGAGGACCTGGGCACAGCATTCTCCAATAAAGATCAACACAGATGCCAGCCTGTGGGGCTGGGGAGCTCACACGGAGGACTGGTAAGCACAGGGGACCTGGTGTCCCGAGGAAGCGACCCAGTCTTCCAGCTTCAGAGAACTCCTAGCAGTAAAGAAGGCAGTAGTGGCCCTGGAAGCTAGAGTAGGGTCGAGAGACCTACTAATTCAGACAACGCCACAACGGTGGCATATCTGAACAAACAGGGGGGCACTCGCTCGGACAGCCTGCTAGCGTTAAGTCAGGAGATTCTATCCTGGGCAGAGAGCAAGGTGTCATCAATCAGAGTGTCCCACATCAGCGGATCGACAAATGTGCTGGCAGATTACCTAAGCAGGGTGCATATCAGTCCCAACGATTGGGAACTGGATCAAGAGACCTTCCAGGAAGTAATTTCAAGGTGGGGGGTCCCTCAAGTTCATGCCCACTTGCAACAGGAAGCTTCCAGCCTTCTTCTCACTAAAGAGAGAGTCGAAGTCCTTAGGGACGGATGCTCTCTCCCTCCTGTGGGAATTTTCCCTGGCCTATGCCTTTCCTCCGTTCCCTCTCTTGCCACTTGTAGTCCGTAAGATTGTGCAAGAGCGAGTGGAGGTGATTTTAATTGCTCCATGGTGGCCCAGGAGGAGATGGTTCTCCGCCCTGAAGGCACTGTCTATAGAATCACCCTGGTCCCTGCCGGAGAAGAAGGACCTTCTCCGGCAGGGGCCAGTGATGCATCCAAGCCCTCGGACCTTCCGGTTGGCGACTTGGAGGCTGAGCGGCGCATCCTACAGCTAAAAGGATGTTCTACGAAGGTGATTAACATGATTCTAGATAGCCATAAGTTAGTCACTAGAAAAATTTATGGTAAGATTTGGAAAACCTTTGTATCCTGGCAAAAGCGTGCAGGATTAGACTCCTTTTCTACCACTGCTGTACTGGAATTTTTGCAGAGGGGAGAAGAAAAGGGGCTAGCGGTCAGCACTCTTAGAGTGCAGGTCGCTGCCCTATAATATTTTTTCAAAGGAAATAAGCCGAGGATCCTTTGGTGAAAAGGTTCCTTGCAGCCAGGTCCAGATGCACACCCAGGATTTTGAGGCAGATTCCTCCTTGGGATCTGTCATTAGTATTGAATGCTCTTACCAGAGCTCCCTTTGAGCCTTTAAGGGAGACTTCTTTGAAGTTGATTACTTTCAAAGATGGTTTTTCTTTTAGCAGTTACGTCAGGGAGAAGGATTTCCGATTTGGAGTCCCTCTCTTGTAAAGACCCCTACTTAAAGCGGAGATCTGAGGTAAAACAAAAAAATTAAAAGTCAGTAGCTACACATACAGTAGCTGCTGACTTTTAATAATAGGACACTTACCTGTCCTGGAGTCCAGCGATTTCTACACCCACCGCTGATCTTCGGATCGGGGGATGGGTGCAGCCGCCTCCATCGCGGGTAAGGGAACCCGGACGTGTTGCAGTACAGCTTCACGCCGGGCACCTTACTGCGCATGCACGAGGCTCTGCTGCGCTCTGCTATTGGCCAGGCGGCCTGAAGCAGAGCGAGCAGGGATGAGGGAGCCAGGCTGCGGCCGCCGGCCAGAGCTCCCGGATGTGTGTAAAAGGACACCTGTCGAAAGGTGCCAAATTTGACACCCGAGGGGGGGAGGAATCCAACCAGCGGACGTTCCACTTGTGGGTGGAACTCCGCTTTAAAGATTTTGGACGACAGGGTAGTGATTAGTCCTGACCCTTTGTACTTACCAAAAGTCTCGTCCAAGTTCCACAGGTCCCAGGAAGTGATACTTCCTAGTTTTTGTTCCTCCCCCAAGAATTCAGAGGAGGAAAGGTTTAGTTTCTAGACGTAAAAAGATGTCTACTACGGTACCTAGAAGTCTCTAGTGAGTTGAGGAGATCTTCCCAACTCCTAATATTATTTAGTGGTCCTATAAAGGGACCAAGGCATCCAGAAGTTCTATCGCCAGATGGATTAGAGAATCCACCCGTGTTACATATAGGGCGTCAGGTCAGTCTCCTCCTGTCACAGTTAAGGCTCATTCAACCAGATCTCTGGCTACATCATGGGCAGAAAGAGCAGAGCCATCATGGGAAGATATATCCAGAGCTGCTGTCTGGTCTTTCGCTCATGCATTTGTGAGGCATTATAGAGTCCAGATATCTCTCCAGCCAGGACCTATCCTTCGGAAAGAAGGTGCTCCAGGCTGTCATCCCTCCCTAAGGTATAGAATCTTGCTTATCCTCTCAAGTAGCTGTCCTGGAAGATGAGGGGGGGGAAACCCCTGTTAGACTTACCGGTAACGGTATTTCCACAAATATTCCAGGACAGCGTCCATATTCCCACCCTATTCTTTATTCACTGGTATCCTGAAGTTTCACCTGGTGGTGGGTTATAGTGAATATTCTAGTGTTTTTTTTTCCTCTGCCGAGTGCACTGTTGGTAGTGGGTTACTTGATCTTCAGACAACTGAGGGTCAGAGAAAAGGGAGGAGCTTTTTAAAGTGTGTCTGGTTTGTGTTTCCTGTAGAAGGCGCAGCCAATCATCTCTCAAGTAGCTGTCCTGAAAGATTCCTGGAAATACCGTTACCGCTAAGTCTAACGGGGGTTTTCATGCTGAATAAACTAAATTTATTCATGTATCTTACATAGAAAACATTTTATCCACCCTGCTTGCTTTGTTTCTCTTTTTTTTATGTTTTATTTTTTGGAAGAAATACATTTTACAAGGCTTTCCCATATAAATAATACATTTGTTGTATGTTGTAGCCTGCATGCTTTGTGGAAGAACTGAAAACTGCATAGAGAAATATGGAGAGAAAAAGACCTATGCAGAGCATAACTTGACTTTGCACTATTACTGTTTGGTGAGTATAGAACACCAGGGTCGTTGCATCCCCTTTGGTATTCAGTTGGAAATCTAGTTTGTGAAATATTCCTTTTGTGGCAGAATGTACCCTGACAAATGATCTTTTTTTTCTCATTTACATTCCAATCCTTTTACTGGAAAACCTTTTCTACTGCAGTGCAGCTGTTAATGGAACCATAGCTGGCATTAAAAATGGAGAGGAATACAAAAAACTACCCAATATGGTGGTATAATATGTGAAATGTCTACATAATGACAATTCAAAGCCGGTATAATCTCAAGTCCCATGCATCCATCAACCCCTGTATTATTTGTGGCCTTTTTATCACAGCCCAGCTTATAGTTTTGTTACTGGAGGGGTGTAAGTGTTGGGGCTGGCAGAAGGCACTATAATTGTAGAACTCCAAACTAAATTTTACATTTTATATCAAGTGCAGAAGGGAAGAACCTCTTCCAGATTCTTATTGCGGTCTGTGTCGCCTTCTTACCTGACAGAAAGTGAGAGAAAATCTCCCCAACCACAGACAGCAGTCAAAACTGAAGGCAAAATCCTGGAGCTACATTACAAATCCAGGACACATTGCTGTGTCATTTTTATATTTGGACATTTCAATGCTGCATTAAGTGTCGGACCATCCAAATTGATATTTCAGCTATAGACCTGGTCAACCTCTGGCTTCTTTGATGGTTTTGATACTCCAGCTTCATAAATGTTCCTATTTTACTTTTCTGAAATAATTCCTCTCCACCAAGGAGTTTTGGGTGTTCTGCCCACATTTTTGTATTTTAGAATCTCCAGTTGCTTACTCCAACATTATGACCATATCAGATGTGGGACCCAAGAACTGAAGCATAGATCTCTCACCAAGAAAGTCTCGGAGAGATATAAGTATGGCCAAGGCTTTTTTGCTCATACTTATCATATGGGTCACAGGAGTGCACTTTAGCCCACCTGTGACACAGAATTGGGGTGTGCTATCAGCTGATGTCACAGAGCCACTCCAGTCTCTGGGTGAATCCCAACAATAATATTGGGTTCCACCCAGATGCCTGACAGCAGCTGGTTCAGCCTCTTAGTGTGCCGGTGATAGCACCCTCCCTCTTCCCAGCCTGGTGATCCATTGAGCACTGGAGGGGCAGAGCAGACCTGAGAACTGAGCAATCAGTGATCACATTGCTCTATTCTCAGGCTTAGGGGGACAGTCCTTCCGCAGGGGGACAGCTGTAGCATATAGGTGTAGATATATAGGTGATTATAAAGGATTTTTTTTGTATTTCCCACACTTTTCCTTTTAATATTAATGCACAATCCAAAGACTGTTGCAAGGTTTGTAATGGTTCTGCTGCATTATAATTCTTAATGATAGAAATGCTCCCTTGGTGTGGGGCTGTCCCTTTTTATTTTCCTAGTTGCACCCCTCCGCACAAGCTTTCTCCAGGCTGTAAGATCAGTCCCTTGATGCCTCTTCTTGAAGTTGGGGTTTATTGGGAATGAGGCTGTTTTATGTTACAGCGTAAAACAAAACATGGTCTAAAAAGTGAACCTTTACATTTTAGATATCTGAATTTGCTGTGAGCTCCTATAGTGTTATTGGTGAATAATTTCTCTTGTATATTGCTTTCTCTAGTTGCTTTCCAGTGGTATTTGGCAGCGGGGTGAAGAGCATGAAGGCATATATGGCTTCTTGGTTAGTGACATTAAGAAAGAGCTGAATAGAGCCAAGAGACTGGTAAGCATACGATTTCATATTTTCTATGAAGATTCTTATTGGCCTCTTCCTCTTATAAAGAACATTGCACACTTTTTTTTTTCTCCCTTTTTAGAAGTGCCGTATATGTAAATTGGCAGGAGCTTCAATTGGCTGTGTGATTTCTCGGTGTAAACGCAGCTACCACTATCCTTGTGGCCTGGAAAGGCAGTGTGTATTCCAGTTTATGGATAGCTTCAGGTAGGCATTCTTTTATAATTGTGTTGCAGCAGGAAGCATAGATGTGTTATGATGGTGTAAGTCGGGGGGGGGTGGGGGGGTGGTGTGACTTGACAGACTGGTTTATCATGACCTGTAGATGTCTACTCTAGTGTTCTTTTAGAGAGGAAGTAAACTTGCATCTTTAAATTTTACCTATAGTTGAGCCTATAATAAGGCTTACCTATAGGTAGTGTAAATATCTACTGTATTTACTGTACATGCATAAGTTATTGTTGGTGAAAATATTGCGCTAAGTATAGGTCCAAAACAGCAACTAACACCACAATCAAACAAATCTTGCAAATAGAGTGAGGGTTAAAGTGTAGCGCTTGTTTTAACTTAAATTGATATACCATACCTCTAAATGAGTGATATATAAAGTATTTTGTGTGCTTCAACCTTAGTGTATATAAAACACAGATATATCTCAAAACAAAAATAGAAATATATATAAAAATATATAGATATAAGAAATCTATATATTGTATAAATGTACTTCCAGAGAGAAGGAATGAACTTTACGGTTAAGTGTCCCTCTCTACTGGGGTACGTATAAACAATAACAATTTTGTGTGAAAAACAAATCAATAAAGTGCATAAACCGGTAAATTCAAGTGGAAAATAATGTGACAGAAAATATATGTTGCCAGTTTGGACCACAGAAAGTTCAATAATAAATTTCATATTAATCCTTAAGATGACATGGGGAATCCTTAAATGTAGGTTTGTAGCCTCTGTGAGTCTCCGAGAAAGATATAGAACACCACCTGGTATATCAATTTAGGTTAAAGTGGTTGTCAACTTGTGACAACCACTTTAAACTACAGGTAAGCTTATGATAAAGCTTACCTGTAGGTGCACTGCATATCTCCTAAACCTGTACTGTTCAGGAGATATGCAGTGTTGAAGCTGTGCCGACGTAATGCCGACACATGCGCAGTGAAGGAATGGCCTGCGTGCCATTCCTCCACTGCGACCGTGCCGTGACTGGCGGCTCCCGCGCGCATGCGCGGAAGTGACGTCACTCAGCTCCGGCCAGTCACAGCGCAGGAGTCGCGGTCCCTGAAGGAAGAGGGGCTGAAGATGGATGCCACCAGCAGAGGGGACATCGCTGGACGTCGCAGGCTTCGTTTGCAGGTAAGTGGCACATAATGGGCTACTATGCGATGCATAGTAGCCCATTTTGTTTCTACTTTACAGGGGGACATAGAGGAAGTAAACCCCATCTGGGTTTACTTCCACTTTAAAACAAGCGCTACACGTTTACTGTACATGCAGCCAGTGACATCACAGACACATGTGCTCTGAAGCAACGGCCATCTGTGCCGTGACCAGCAACTCCTGCCAGTCACAGAGCTGGAGTCTGCAAGATTGTTGAAGATGGAAGCTGTCTCCAACGATCGCATCGCTGTAGTGACATGTTAAGAGCATATAAAGAGGAAGTTCGGGTGCATGCGATTTAATTGGGAATGTAGGTTTACACGAACGGACACTTCTGGGCATTCCTGACTTCTGAGCATGCGTGTTTTGCCCGTACAGCTTTGTTGGCCCAACGTCTCTGTAAACACGATTCAACAGTCGTACGACGCCTTGTTGTACAAGAAAAGTTTTCTAGTCTGCTCATCCAACTTCTGTTGTACGGCCGTTGCAATCGCGCGTACTAACGGTCGGATGTACGACCATTGTTGTACAACCATTGTACTGTGTACAGGCCTTAAAGCGGAGTTCCACTCGTTTTTTAGTTTATTATAAGTCAGTAGCTACAAAAAGTGTAGCTGCTGACTTTTAATAGTAACTTGCCTGTCTCACAGTCCAGCGATGGCTGCGCCTCAAAGCCTCGCTCGTCTCCCCCTCCTCCCCGTGGTGCCATCATTGCAAGTGTTGGCACCGGCCGTGCACACACTGCGCATGCACGAGTCGTGCTACGCGTTCCTAGTGCCCGGGCAATTTTCTGGGACCTGTGACGTGTCCCAGAAAATTGCCAGGAGGGAGGGCCTGCCCAGGTGGGAGAAGAGGACTAGTCTAGGCAGCCTAGAAACAGAAGGAGGAAGAGGGGCAGGAATTCCCTCTGAAAACCGAGTACAGGTAAGTTTCACATAATGTGCTAGTATGAAATGCATACAAGCACATTATGCCTTTGCTCTGCAGATTAGAAAAAAAAACGATTTAAGGTGCCATTCCTCTCCATTGCTCTTGTTACAGTAGTTTACTTTCAAGTATGTGAGTGTGTCTGAAAAAGTAATGTATGCTTTCCCATCTATTTTTGTCTCTTGGTTTTTAACTTACCGGCTTTTGTTTGTCCCTTTTTGTGCAGTACAGGACACAGAATTTTTTTACTTTAACCATGGGCTACTTTCAGGTGAATGGACACTGGCAAAAAAGAATTGCAGGGAAATTCCTTATATAACCTATCCCACTCCACGCTTTTTTTTTTTTTTTGCCTGCTTACTGTATGTTGTTGGGTGATGGGCCTCTCTTTGTACACTTTTTTTTTTTTTTCTCAAGCGTTTTCTGGCAAGATTCCTGGCTGCACCATAGCCACTGCAGCTTCTTTCTACAGCCTCCAGAATTGTGTGTGTGTGTGTGTGTGTGTGTGTGTGTGTGTGTGTGTACTGTTGGCTATCTGTTTACATGGCAACCTTTTTCTGGTGCTCCTATGCATCTGACTCGGTGAGCAAATGTCCTTCGAACTATGCAGACCTTACTGAGATGCAGGAGGACTCTGGATCTCCAGAATTTAGCACCTGGAACCGACTCATTGCTTGAGGAATTAGAGCAGAAGTTTGGTCTCAGCCCTATTTGGGGGTTTTTCCTTAAAGTGTTACTAAACCCAGCAATCTAAAAACAATTCAACCCCCCCACAGTGCACACAACTTCTAAATCTTATTTGTATATCAAAACACTGCTGCTATATATCTTCTTCTTTTTTTTTTATTTTTTTTTTATTTTTATTTTTTTGCATCTTCACATTGCATTCAGATGATAAACTGCAAGGACCCAGGGCTTCCCCAGTGTTCATGTAGTAGGGGATTTCATTCTCCTCTGATGAAACTTCCTTTGCATCAGTGAACCTTCCCCCACAATCCGGCCAGAGCTGATAGGTGCTTTGCCAATGACATGTTCAGTTCCCAAATAATCACTGCCTCTAGAAATACACTGCAGTCTGTGTCCATGTGCATTTATGGGAGGCGGGTCTTCCTTGAATTAACATGTGATCTCCCACCCACTGTGTTCTTTTTTCAGTTACTGGGCATGGAGGAGGTGGGAGGGACTGGGCTGTGATTTAGAATCTGTATACACGCCCACATGTGTGATGTAAATACCATGTGACCTGAAACCGGAAACCTCCAACAAGGCATAAGAGACCGAACAGAGCATGTGCAAACTTGCAACACTGCCTGCGTGTAGTATGGCATTACACAGATAGACAGTGCAAGAAGGAAGTTTATGGCCATACAAGATCAAAGAGCCTTTTTACACAATGCAGAAGACTAACCCCTTAAGTTCCACAGTGAGTATAACAAGCATGCTATTCTGCATATACAGACTGATTTTACTGTTGTGGGTTTAGTAACACTTTAACCTGGACAGGTTTCAGACACTTAGCTTTTTATGTTAAGTATTTTCCAGTACATTGAAGTTCGCCATTCTGACAGTGTGGGACTTGAGGATGCAATCTCTTGATCATCCTATTCTCCTGTTTGGCAGGACCAGGCTTTCCTGTATTTTGATGCTGGATTTGGACAGAATCCCTTCCGCTCAGTGCCTTGGTTGGTGCTCCCTACAAACAGGCCCTATGGTTGGGGAGCAATCCTGAGTTCCTTCATTGTACAAAGGACTTGATTGACGGGGAAAACTTGTCACAACTCTTTACCAGGAAGACCAATATACTGCTGTTCCTGTGCCTCTTGCTAACAGGTTTCCCTGTACAGTTCTTCACTGCAAAGATCGATGTACTGTTGTTTCTCTGCCTCCTGCTTACTTCCCCACCTAGCTCCTCTGTGTATTCCTGTCTCTGCATTTTGAACTGAACCGTGTCTGTGCTCCGCTCAAGCCACATGCTTTCTCTAACATTTTTAATATTTTTTCATCTAGCACTCGCCTTTAGTGGCTAACACTACGTTTTTTTTTTCAATGTAGGTTAACGCTATGCTTTTTCAACGTATACCCCAGGTCATTTACTGTACATCCTAGGAGAATTTTAAAAGTTGGTCAACATATTGACATGTCTCCCTTGCATTTACTGCAAATTCGTGTGTTAAATTCTTTTAGGGACCATTATATTTTTAGAGAATGATGTGTTTTTGTTTTTTTTATTATTTTGTACCAGAGTGTTTACAAAAAATAACAACATTAAGGGCTATGGGCAGCTCAGATATTTACTGTAGCAAGACTGGAAGATTTTCCAGCAGTTTTAACAACCCTTTTTATTTATTTTTTGTGTAGGTCATACTGCTGGGAACATCGGCCGGTGCAAACATTTCCACGAAGTGAACCAAATGAGTCTTCAGCCTGCACAATTTGCTTGGAACCAGTGAATCATGTTCCTTCTTACCATGTCTTACGAGGACCTTGTTGCAAAACATCATGGTTTCATAGAGAATGTCTGCAGGTATGTGCTTCACTCAGATATTTCCTTTCATAAAGCCCTTTGTGATGTGTGGATCAAAACAAGATTATGCCACCATTGTGATTTATGTAGATGTTTTATACACCTCCTTACATGCTGCTAAAAAAATAACTCATATACACTAATAAGAATTGGTTGATGCAGTGATAATTCTCTCCCTCCTGTAAAACAATGCAGATAATGTACGGTAATATGCAACTCCTCCATTAGAACCCTTTAAAAGGTTGATGATGATGAGGATTTGTATCTTGCTTTGCATTGTGGATGGACTTTGCTGCACTGGGTAGTTGGGTTGAGTCCACATATTTTGTAGATGTATTTAGTGTTACCACCGTATTAGAACAAAACTAGGTGTGTAGTGTTTCCCGAAATACTTTCCTTTATAGACTCACTTCGTGTATGGACGTCTGTAAGAGATACTTTGGTACTACAAAACGTTGTTCCAGGAGCATTCTGTACCATTC
>BLSH010283353.1:686965-713207 GCA_018402905.1 Glandirana rugosa
CACTCGCATAACCCCCTCCAGCCCTGCTTCAGCAAACCAGTTTTTTTATGCCTAGTGCAAGGAGTAGGACCTGGCTCCCTGCTGGGATCTGCGGTTCCCCGTTGCTTTTTTTCTTCTATTTTTTCAAGAAAATCTGATAGAAGAATACAATCAAGCAGCCGGCTGGGTGACAGGCTGGATATCCCAGATCCAGGGACTCTCCCCAGCGCGGCCGACGGATATGAGCCGACCCTTAGCTGTATGCGGGATCGGCCGCGTCGGGCCTCGTTCCGTGTCACGGGTGCCGCATGGCCGGCAGCTCCCCCCGTTTCGGCGGGGTGGTAGGACTGCCCTGAGTGGCTACCCGATGCGCCCGTCCAGAGTGGTGAGTACGATCCCCACCCCCCACCTGGCGGGGGGGGGGGCGACGGGCGGTGCCCCCCTTTTTTTTTTTTCTCCCTTTTTTAGGGCCTGGCCGTTTGCGGTCCGTTCAGACGCCCCCCTCCTCCCCACCGGAGCTGTAGACCTCCCTGTCTGTGTAGGTCCCCCTCTGGTAGCGGCCGCCATCCTCCTGTACTGGCCGCATTGTCCCACGACTGCCATTTTCCTGTGACTGGCCATGTGTTACACGGCCGCCATTTTCCCGGAGTCGGCCGTGTGTGTTTCTTGTAGCCAGCCGCATGTTGCGGTGGCCGGCGGCAGCGTGTGGCCTCTAGTGCCTATGGTGGCCATTTTGGTGTGGTCCATGTATGCTGAGGGGCGGCCCTGCTTCTTCTGGCGCGCTTACAGGACGGAAGCTTTACACGTGGGGATCGTGTGCAGAGGGACGGTGGGTGAGTCCTCCTGGGAACCTCTGAGGGCCCTTAGGCGGCTACTGTGGGGGGCGGTTTGGCGGTACACTTCCGGTGTCACACGGGGTGCGGGCTGTGGCGGCTGAAGCTGGGGCTTCCCAGCCAGGGGTCTCTGGTGGGGACCAGGCGGCGCTTGGACCGGTGGTCCTGCTGCACACCTTGATGGCCCTCCTGGAGGGATATTTCTCCCGGACAGAACCGATCCGTGACCGGGTGGCGATCAAACGGCCACCTCCTCCTCTGTCCCCTGGTGAGGACTCGGAGCCGGAGGGGAGCTCCGCGGTGTCGGGGACCCCCCTAGAGCTGTCAGAGGGTGAACTTGGGGACCCCTCGGATAAGGAGGAGGAGCCCTCGGGGGGCCACTGCGGCTCGTGAACGGGCTCTGGTGGGGTCCTTGGTTTCATCAGTACGTGAGACGCTGAAGCTGGGCCCGGCTGCGACCCCCAGGGGGCACCGTACACTTTTGGGTCTCATAAGCCGGCCCGGGTGCCTAAGGCGTTCCACTATTTGTTGTACTTTGATCAGTTCTTTTACAAGGAGTGGTGGCGCCCTCAGGGGTTGCTCGCCATGCCAAAACGCTTTTCTGTACGTTATCCCTTTGAGGATACCTTGCTGCAGAAGTGGAAGTCCCCGACGGTGGATCCGTTGGTGGCCCGACTGAACAAGGCGACCACTATCCCGATGGAGGGCTCTCCATCTTTTAAGGACCCAGCCGACAGGAGGACTGAGGCGGTGTCCAAGGCCATGTTCCTGGTTGCAGGGTCGGCTATGCGGCCGACGCTGGCGTCTGCGCTGGTGGCACAGGTGCTTACGGAATGGGCGACTATTGTGCACCAGGCTCTGGTGACTCTCCAGGCCCCTCCGGAACCGGTGCAGATGGCAGACCAGTTGATTCAGGGACTGAAGTATCTCTGTGATGTGGCCCTTGACATGATCCCCATGCTGTCAAAACTGTCCATGTTCGCAATCGTTATTAGACGACTGTTATGGCTGCGTTGCTGGTCAGGAGACCAGGCGTCAAAGAAGGGCCAGACGGACCTGCCCTTTGAAGGGGGTCGCCACTTTGGGGGTCCCCTCGATGAAATCATCAAGGATTACACTGGGGGGGAAGAGTACTTTTCTTCCGGAGCCCAGACGGGGCAAGGAGCCCCGGCGCAGGGCGGGTCCTTCCTTCTCTGCGCAAAAGAGGTTTTTTCGTGCTCCACTCGCCTCAAACAAGGGTTCTCAGCCCGCCAAGGCCCCAGCCGGGGGCCAGAAGCGTCCCTGGCAGCGTAATTCCGAAAAGGCAGAGGAGAAGTCCTCCTCTGCATAATGGGTCGCCCCCACCTGTGGCTCGGGTGGGGGGACGGCTCTTGCGGTTCGCGGACCTGTGGACCTCGCGCATCTTGGATCTCTGGGTGCGCAAGGTGGTTTAGTCCGGGTACAAGATAGAGTTCCGTACTCAACCCCCGGACAGGTTCTTCGCCTCCAATCTGAGGCTTCCCCCGGCATGGCTGCAGGCCCTGTTCGGGGCCGCGCATGCCCTGCTCCATCAGGGGGTGATTGTCCCTGTTCCAGCTGTGGAACGTTTCCGCGGTTTATATTCCAATCTTTTTGTGGTTCCGAAAAAAGACGGGGTCAGGCCTGTCCTGGACCTGAAGGCTCTCAACTTCTTTGTGAGGGTGCGAAAATTCAGGATGAAATCTGTCCGCTCTGTGGTGGTGGCTCTTCGGCAAGGAGATTTCCTGGCCTCCCTGGACATAAAGGACACGTATTTACACGTGCCCATATGTGTACACCACCAGCGCTTCCTGCGCTTTGCAGTGGGGGATCTCCACAAACAGTTTGTGGCCCTTCCATTTGGGCTGGCCTCAGCCCCTTGGGTCTTCACTAAGCTCTTGGCCCTGATGCTGGCTCTGCTGAGGCAGAGGGGCATAGCAGTGGTGGCATATCTCGACAATCTGCTCCTACGGGCGGAGTCTGCCTCCGCCTTGTCTGAGAATCTGGACGTCACCCTTGGTTTCCTGCAGGACTTCAGCTGGGTAATCAACCTTCCGAAGTCGGTGCTGGCTCCGTTGCGCCGGTTCGAATACTTGGTCCTGGATATGGAGCGGGCAAAGGTGTTTCTCCCTGCCGCCAAGGTCTTGACACTCCAGGGGGCGGTGTGGGCCCTGCTGTCTCAGCGGAGGTCCTCTATCAGGTTTTGCATGCAGGTGTTGGGGCCGATGGTCTCCTCCTTCGAGGCGGTACCCTATGCCCACCCGAGTCACACCCGGCTCCTTCAGTGGGCAATACTGCTGCGGTGGGACAAGTCTCCGCTCTCCCTGGATCGGGTGATCAGTTTGGATCACCGGACTCGAAGCTCCCTCACCTGGTGGCTACGGCCCCGACCTTGGAGCAGGGGAAGTCGTTTTTCCCCTGGACTGGACGGTGGTCACGAGAGATGCCAGCCTGCGCGACTGGGCGGAGATCCTGGGGCGGTTGTCGACCCAGGGCCGTTGGTCTTTGGAAGAGTCCCGTCTCCCGATCAATGTGCTGGAACTGCGGGCTATCAGGCTTTGCATCTTCCACTGGTCGGGGAGGCTGCACGGACGTCCTGTTCGGGTCCAGTCAGACAACGCCATGGCGGTGGCTTATGTGAACCATCAGGGCGGAATGAGAAGCGCGGCAGAAGTGGCCCACATTCTGCGGGGGCAGAGCTTCACGTGCCGCCAATCTCCGCCGTTCACATCCCGGGCGTAGAGAACTGGCAGGCGGACTATATAAAAACAGTTGCCAGAAGCTGGGTCAGGGAGAGTGGTCCCTGCATCCGGAGGTGTTCTGCCAGATTTGTCAGCTGGGGCTCGCCAGATGTGGATCTTCTGGCGTCCCAGCTCAACCGGAAGGTGCAGGCCTTCGTGAGCAGAACAAGGGATCCGCTGGCAGACGTGGCGGATGCCCTCGTGGCTCCGTGGTCTCGGTACCGGCTGCTTTATGCCTTCCCTCTCTCCTGTTACTTCCGCGCCTGCTGCGCAGGGTAGAGGCGGAAGGGATCCCAACCATTCTGGTAGCGCCAGATTGGCCTCAGCGTCCTTGGTACGCCGACGTGGTGCGGATGGTGGTTGACGTCCCGTGGTGGCTCCCACTTCAGGAAGACCTGCTCTTTCAGGGGTCCATCATGCACCCTGCTTTACCCTCACTGGCTTTAATGACCTGGCTATTGCGTCCCAGGTGTTAAAGGATAGGGGACTCTGAGTCCGTCATTCCCACTATGCTCAAGGCACGTAAGGCCACTTCGCGGAAGAGATATCACCGCACTTGGAAGGCCTACATTGCTTGGTGCGAGGCGGAGGGTTGGCATGGAGGCTTTTTCAGTGGCCAGGGTGTTGGCCTTCCTTCAGCAAGGCCTAGTTTACAAGCTGGCAATTAAGGGGCAGATTTCTGCCCTGGCAATTCTTTTTCAGCGTCCCTTGGCGACGCATTCCCTGATTCGTACCTTTGTCCAGGGGGTTCGTCATGTCTCCCCCCAGGTTTGGTCGCCTTTGGCGCCGTGGGACCTTAATCTGGTCCTTTCCGTGTTACAGAAGCCGCCTTTCGAAAATATCACGGAAATCTCCCTGCAACTGCTTTCGCAGAAAGTGGCCTTTCTGGTGGCAATAACATCCGCTAGGCGGGTGACTGAGCTGGCGGCTCTGGCCTTGCACTCCTGGATGTGGTTAGGGCGTTGCGAGTGTATCTGGCAGCCACGGCCTCGCTTCGGAGGTCCGATGCGCTTTTTGTCGCGGTGGATGGTCCGCGCAAGGGACTGGTGGCCTCGTAGGCCACCATTTCACGTTGCGTACGTCAGACAGTGATCCGTGCGTATGCTTTTTCGTGGCCAGGAGCCCCCCTTTCCAGTCACGGCTCACTCTACCAGGGCGATTAGTACTTCCTGGGCTTTCCGACACCAGGCGTCGGTTTCTCAGGTGTGCAAGGCGGCCACTTGGACCTCGGTGCACACTTTTTCTAAGTTTTACAGAGTTGATGTTGCAGCTTCTTCTGATGCTGCTTTCGGCCGCAAAGTTTTGCAGGCTGTGGTGTGAGGCGCGTCTGGCACTTCACCAGGGAACTCCTTTGTTGGGCACTGTTGTTCTTGTTGCCCACCCCTCGTTGTGTCACTGTTTTGCGACATCCCCACATGTCAAGAATGAGAGGCTGCGTCTGTCAATGAACGATTGAGAAAATAGGATTTTTTGACTTGCCATAAAATCCTTTTTTCATTGACAGACGCAGCACCCGCCCCTCTTTGTTTGAGTTTGTACTGCTTTTTACGAACTGGTTTGCTGAAGCAGGGCTGGAGGGGGTTATGCGAATGAGGACTGCCCCCTGGGAGGGGCTGTGCTTGCTTTGAGTTGAACTTCGTTCTGCCTAGTCCACTCCTAATGAAAGCTGCATAAACCCTACATGTCAAGAATGAGAGGCTGCGTCTGTCAATGAACTCGGAGAAAAGGATTTTACGGCAAGTCAAAAAATCCTATTTTTCTTGTCCCCATTGCCAAAGACTTGAAGCTGGCATGCCAAAAAAAACGCAAATGGGTCCTTTCCAACAATTATGAATCCTATTAATACTAGCTTGAAGATGGACAGGAACTATGCAATGGGTCTATAAATTGGGTGAGGAAGATAATTTTCTCCTTCACAGCAGATATATGGGTACCACTGGCTTATAACCAGCATGTACTCCTCAAACACCCGCCGATAACCTCAGGAGGTGCATATCTGAATCTTGAGGAACGGGCCGGCCGTGTATTGCATCCTCGGCTTCCTACTCTGTAAACTGTTCCCTTCCGCCAAGGCCCCGCTCAGTACGCCGTCCAGTACCAGCAACAACCACGGTACACGCCGCTGGATTTGAACCTCCTGGCCGCCGTAACAATGTCCCGCCTCCTGTGATCACTTCATACTGATTCCATGTCCCGCCATTGGATCAGTGTGCCGTCTATCACAGGAGGCGGGACATTGTAACTTCTGCCGCCCACACAATTCATCTCCATGACACACGGAGATAGCTGATCTGCGAGGAGGGAGGGAAGGGGAGGATGGATGACACCCCCGCAATGGACGGCACCCAGGGTGGACCCTGCCCCTTTTTTGACGCTCTGTCAGCAATTTTCTAATTTCTGCAACATGTTGATAATTTTCGGTGCACTACTAGTTCCTGGACCTTCTGCTGAGTTTTGGCAAATGTCCAGTGAACTGAACGTTGCTTGGTTTGCTCATCCCTGGCTTGATTACATTTGATAGACTTGCGAGAGGATTTTGTCCTTCCTTCCTCCTTTTTTTTTTTTTTGTGCAACATCTAACTAAATCTTCTTTTTTATTTTTTTTATTTTTAATCCCTTCACCAACAGTACCAAGCACTTAGTGCTGGATTATTTTTCTTCCGCTGCACAGTATGCAACAACAAGGATCTGTTTCAGAAAGAGATGCTACATATGGGGATCCATATTCCAGAAAGGTATGTTTGTTATAGCCCCTTTTGAAGACCGTCAAACCTTTTATATCTGGACTGCTCCCTACAGATTTGTGCTCTCATCCTTTTTTTTTTTTTTCTATGCTAGCTTACTCTTTGTGACCCATTGATGCTCCACTGTGCGTTGGAGAGCTGCAACACTATAGCAGTCATTTGGTTTGTCTGTAATCTCCACCAAGCTTGGAGTCCAGCCCTCGGTCTTGTAAAATGTGGTCCCTGCTTTGAAGGATGTTCTTGTGTAGGCCTCCTGATAAATTAAATAAATATGGGTTGGGTTTGGATTCCCACTATTTAAATTATAAATATGTATTATCTTGTATATTCCTATCGCTAGTCTCTGATGAGGTTAATGGCTATGATCAAATAACAATGTTCGCTATAGAAATAAACACAGAAAGAAGAAAAAGGTCTCCTTTTATTTACAAAGAAAGTAGAAATGCTAACCTAAAACACTAAAAGAATACTACAGATCCTTTAAAACAAAAAGAGCAGGGGTGATACAATACCGCAAGTCCTTCCTTTTCGGGTTCTGTATGCATGCTGGGCTCCAGGACAAAGAGAAAAAAAAAAAGGCTGGCCATTGCCTTTTTAAAGCCCACTTGGACACAACCCACACAAACGCCCTCTGCTCGCCCGTGTAGTCTTCTGTCCAATGAGAAGCTATAAGGGGCCGTTCTTCCTAATCACCAGGAAGTATGTTATTCCCTCAAATCTTCCAGGAAGTATGTTGCTGTCACCACCAGGTGACATATATTACCATCAATTTTCTTGTCCCAGGTCAGCATTCCAGCAACTGCTGGCCTTTTGATGTTTCTGCAAGTAAGGAAATGAGTCATTTTAATCCTCACCTCCATAGGAGGTCTTAGCTGATGCTCCTCTACCCCCCACCTCATACATCACATCAGGAGGCCTATGCGAGAACATCCTTCAGGAGATGAATTCCCATTTATGACTCCTTGTTACAAACACCCTGCTGGGTAAACTTGCTTTGCTGACATTGCAAGATGAATTCCGACAGGCTAAATGGCTTTGTTAACCAGGCAGTAAAAATCCAGAAATGTCTGATATAAAAAACATGTTGACTTCCAACACTGATATTTTTATGTTTTGCATTTATCCACAAAGCGGTTTTGGCTGAGAGGTAAAAAAAATGTGCCATTTTTGTTTTTTTCTTCTGTATGTAGAGATGCCTCGTGGGAATTAGAGGAAAATGCTTTTCAAGACCTGTTGGTCAGATATGAGCGCTGTGATGTTAAAAAGTGTGTGTGCCGATTTGGTCGGGAATATAGTGAACCAGAGAGGTGAGTATCTGGTTTTGGCAATCATACTTTGCTGTGAGGTGATAAAAAGCAGTTCCAGCAATACATAAAACTAGTCAGTGAGCTAATAATGCTATGCAGCTAACATCTAACACCTAACTCAATTTACTTTAAAGAAAAGCTGACATTAAAGCCTTCTTTTTGAATTTGATCATTAAGGCTTTTACATGGTTTACAAAAACCAACAATGTTTTCACGAACAAAAAAAAACTCCTCCCACCTCTCAAACAATTTCCACAATAGTGAAGTTACCCATACTGAAAGCACAGTAACAAATGACAAATTCTGGTAAAACTTGATCTATCTGAGCATTGAGATGCATATTTAGTTTCTTATGACGATTGTGCAATAAAGTAGTACTTATCATAATAATATAATAAAGACACATTCTAAAACTTGTACCGTATATCTCATGTCATCTTTGTAACCTCCAAGCAGCCTACAACCGTTCTATTACTTGCGTTCAGTTTCCAGCTGAATAGTATTCTCTCATACTGTGAGGCCCATAGAGAAGGACAAGCACTATGAAAAGGTGGTGCATTATAATCAGGGCAACAAATGAATTAATGTCATGAGAGTAGCTTATCTAAGATTAGTGTTATGGGTGCTACACATGGAGTAGTAGTAAGCCAATCTTCCCATATTTTATTAAAGTGTTATTAAACCCAGGACCCTACATTCACTATATCTGGTCTGCCACAGTACACAGAACATGGAAATACAATACTTTTAGTAAACATAAACTACAGTTCCTTCGAAAAAGTATTCATACCCCTTGAAATTTTCCACATTTTGTGATGTTAAAACAAAAAACGTAAATGTATTTTATTGGGATTTTATGTGATAGACCAACACAAAGTGGCACATAATTGTGAAGTGGAAGGAAAATGGTAAATGGTTTTTAATTTTTTTTTTACAAATAAATATCTGAAAAGTGTAGCATGCATTTTATATTCAGCCCCCTTTACTCTGATACCCCTAACTAAATCTAGTGGAACCAATTGTTTTCAGAAGTTCCCTAATTAGTAAATAGTCCACCTGTGTGTAATTTAATCTCAATATAAATAAACCTGTTCTGTGAAGCCCTCAGAGATTTGTTAGAGAGTCTCTTAGTGAACAAACAGCATCATAAAGGCAAGGAATACACCAGACAGTTCAGGGATAACGACGTGGAGAAGTCTAAAGCATGGCTAGGTTATTAAAAAAAAAAAAAAAAAATCTCAAGGAGCACTCTTCAATCCATCATCTGAAAATGGAAAGATTATGGCACAACTGCAAACCTACCAAGACCTGGCCGTCCACCTAAACTGACAGGCCGGCCAAGGAGAGCATTAATCAGAGAAGCAGCCAAGAGGCCCATGGTAACTCTGGAGGAGCTGCAGAGATCCACAGTTTATGTAGGAGAATCTGTCCATAGGACAACTATTAGTCGTTTACTCCACAAATCTGGCCTTTATGGAAGAGTGGCAAGAAGAAAGCCATTGTTTAAAGCCAAAAGAATTCTGTTTGCGAGAAGCCATGTGGGGGACACAGCAAACACATAGAAGAAGCTGCTCTGGTCAGATGAGACCAAAACTGAACTTTTTTGGCCTAAAGCAAAGCAAAACTCTTTGGGGTGGAAAACTAACACTGCACATCACCCTGAACACACCATCCCCACCGTGAAACATGGTGGTGAAAGCATTATGTTGTAGGGATGCTTTTCTTCAGCAGGGACAGGAAAGCTGGTCAGAGTTGATGGGAATATGGATAGAGTCTGCAAAAGAATTAAGAATGTGGCGGGGTTCACCTTCCTGCAGGACAACGACCCTAAACATACAGCCACAGCTATAATGGAAGGGTTTAGGTCATAGCATCATACTCATGGGTTTCGAATGGCCCAGTCAAAGTCGAGATCTAAATCCAATTCAGAATCTGTGGCAAGACTTGAAAATTACTGTTCACAAATGCTCTCCATCCAATCTGACAAAGCTTGAGCTATTTTGCAAAAAAATGGGCAAAAATGTCACTCTAGATGTGCAAAGCTGGTAGAGACATCCTCAAAAAGACTTGCAGCTGTAATTGCAGTGAAAGGTGGTTCTACAAAGTATTGACTCAGTGGGGCTGAATACAAATGCACGCCACACTTTTCACATATTTGTATAAAATGTTAAATCATTTATCATTTTCCTTCCACTTCCCAATTATGTGCCACTTTGTGTTGTTCTATCACATAAAATCCCAATAAAATACTTTTAAGTTTTTGGTTGTAACATGAGAAAATGTGGAACATTTCAAGGGGTATGAATACTTTTTCAAGGTGTAAATACCTTTTCTCATTAGCAGTATATAGCAGTCTTGTGACTTGTATACATTTCTGGGGAAAGCTTATAGGAAGAGTTTTCATTCTACTCTGACTGTCTTTTATAAGATGCAAGACCCCTGACCCACTGTCTGAACAGTGCTGATCACATGTACTCTCCCAAGAAAAAAAGAAAAAACTCTCGCAATGCACAATAAACTGAGCATGTGCAGCTAGTCCCCTGGCCTCTATAATATCTGGAGAGGAGTTGGGAGACCCTGGAATAAAGGTGATGATCAGAGAAGACAGGATCAAAAACAGCCTTTTTACACAATGCAGAGGATTAACCCCTTAGGTTCCGCAGTGAGTATAACAAGCATGCTTTACTGCATATACAGACTGATTTTACTTTTGTGGGTTTAGTAACACTTTAAACTTAGCCAGAAAACCGTGCTTAGCGTATTTTAATTTGTTTGCTCAGCAAGGTATTCTTTACTGACATTAAATGGGAAGTCCACCCTAACGCTAAAATCGCTACATCTACAGGCATCCACAATCTAACACTAACCTATCTAGCCCTGTAAAGAATAAATCAATATACATACCTTTTCTTAAGCCACTCCTTAGTGTTAGGGTGGACTTTCCCTTTAAATCCTTCTAATCCTAGATGATAGCCAGATTGTTCTGCTAGGTAAAGCTTCAAGCACTTCATAAAGTACTGAAGCATGTCTGCCCCTTCCTGCACCCTACATATTTCTGTTAATGTTTGCCAGTCAAGCACAAATAGGCTTACAAGGACGTGAGTGGCTGGGTTGCAAGTGGAACTTTTCCTGTTCAAGCAGGGCCTTGCATTTGGCCATGACAGGGTTTTGGAAGGTTGCTGCAGGTATGTACAAAAACCTCTCTAGGAGCTACCAATTTTTATACTTGCAGCAGACTACACCCAGCCAGCTGGGTATATAAGTATGTGTGTGCACATGCATATAGTTCAATGTCTATCTCAATCAGCATTCTAGATGGTAAAGGGTTTAATACTACTTTAAAGTATTTACTTATTTGAACATGCAGTAAAAGCACTTTAAGCCCCCGTTCACACCTGAGTTGTGTAGATTGTTTCCCCAAACCTGACTATGCTGAACATGCACAATCCATTGTTTGTATTTTGTGCCTGCTCACTTGATGACTTCTGTTCTAAGAAGTACGTGAGCTATTTTTTAGCATAATTCAGCATTTTTGGCCCAGAGACTAAAGTAGGAGCACCTGTAAATGCTCAACACGTGTTAACGCCTGAAAAACTCCTCTCCTCCACTAGAACTGCTCTCCTTTTCCTACCCTGTCAACATAAAGAACAAACAAAAATAAAATTTACTAGGGGCTTACGTTCCTGAACCCTGATCATTGTATGGACAAGTGCATATCCCAGAATTCTTTGCAGTCGTCCACTTAAGGAGGAGGCCCAAGCAGGGATTGCAGTGGCTACTGGGGACAGGTGTGGCTTGTCAACATACTGGATGTCTGCTTCTATCAGCGACGCTTCTTAGCTCTTGCCCTTATTGACCGTGTTCTAGACTCATACCTGCTGCACAGTTTACGCCTGCCCCTCTGTGAGTGTGTTACTTACTTTTGGTGGTTAATAAAGTCCGCACGACACTGAGGCTGTTTAAGCCCCTCTCTTTTCCCTTTTTGTGTTTTCAGTCAACATCATGTGATCTCGATTATTCAGTTTGACTATTTATGCTGTTGTCAATCACATTTTTACCTATAGCAAATGGGAGATTCTGCGCTGCCAGTGCTGTGGATCCTGTGGTACACATATGGCTTGTTCCTCGATAGAACACATGAATCAGACATGGGAATGCTCAGACTGCCGAAGTGTCGGCTGCACACCAGGTAATTGTTTTTCCTTATCTTTACCACTGAGAACCTGACATTTGTTGGGGATTACTTTTTGAAAGCTAGGAATTCAAACTCTGTCAAAAGTCTGCCATCTTTTAACAGTCTGTCTCCTATTTGTCCGTTTCTGGAAGGTCCCTGTAGGGAACCACCTGCTCCAGGTTCTGATTTAACCAGATGGATTTGAGAACTCCTCCTTTAAAACCACTTCAGCCCCGGAAGGTTTTAACCCCCTTAATAACCAGGCCATTTTTTGCAATACGGCACTGCGTTACTTTAACTGACAATTGTGAGGTTGTGCGACACTGTACCCAAATAAAATCAATGTCCTTTTTTTCCCACAAATAGCTTTCTTTTGGTGGTATTTGATCACCTCTGCGTTTTTTTTTGTTTTTTTTTGCGCTATAAATATAAAAAGAAAAAACAATATTTTTTTACTTTCTGCTATAAAATAAAACCTAATTTCTTCATCAATTAAGGCCAATGTGTATTCTGCTACATATTTTTTGTAAAAAAAAAATCCCAATAAGCGTATATTGATTGGTTTGTGCATATGTTATAGAGGTTGATTTACAAAAACTGGAGAGTGCAACATCTGGTGCAGCTGTGCATGGTCGCCAATCAGCTTCTAACTTCAGCTTGTTCAATTAAGGTTTGATTAAAAAAACCTGGAAGCTGATTTCTGTGCAATGCTGCACTGGATTTTGCACTTTCCAGTTTTAGTAAATCAACCTCATAGTGTCTACAAACTAGGGGATAGATTTATGGCATGTTTATATTTATTTATTTTTGTTTTTACTGGTAATGGCAGGTGTTTTTTTGTTTTTTGCGGGACTGCGACATTACGGCAGACAAATCTGACACTTAGTGACACTTTTTGGGGATCAGTGACACCAATACCATGATCAGTGCTAAAAAAAAATGCACTGATCACTGTATAAATTACACTGGCAGGGAAGGGGTTAACAGGGGCAATCAAAGGGTTAAGTGTGTTCCCTGGGAGTGTTTTATAACTCTGGGGGATGGACTGCGAGGAAGAACACAGAGATCCGTGCTCCTGCTTACAAGGAACAGAAGTTCTCTGTGTACTTCCCTGTCCGAACGGGGATCTGCCATGTTTACATAGGGAGATCCTTGTTCTGCCTCTGTGGAGTGATCGCTGGTGGCCGGCCGTACCCGCTGATTGGCTCCCCTACCATATATATATATATATATATTGCGGTGGGTGGTCTTTAAGTGGTTAAACCTATGATCGCAAGGTTCCACTTTTCCCTGTGAAAGCACTGCCACAAGAGCTGTGATCTGTATTTATTTTTATAATAAAGCACCACTCCTCAAAAGCTGATTGGTTTCTACGCAGAGCTGCACTAGATTTTGCACTCTCCAGTTTTACTAAATCAACCCTTTGTCAGTGAAAATGTGCACCAAGGCACCTGTATTACACAGATAAACCTTGAGGGTCCATTCACATCTGAGCGTTTTCAGTTCAGAAAACGCTCATCTCAAAAGTTCCAAAACGCCCAACAAGCAAAATCCCATTCATTTAATTGGCCCCTGTTCACATCTGAGAGTTCTGTCGCCTGAAGCAAAACTCTTGAAGCTCAAAAAAGTACATGAGCTTCTTTTTAGTTAGATTACAGGCGGTTTTCTGCTTTTTACATTGGTGATTTTTTTGACCTGTACAAAACCACGGTAAAATCGTGCAACTTTCCTCCTGAAAACGATACTCAGGTGTGTACACAGCCTTAAGCTTATTCTACTGCTACTTGCATCTCATCAAGGAAGCTTAATCTTGGAAAGAGAACCAGGAGTGATACCAGGATAAATGATTCTAAATACCAAGGGAATTTTCTCCTGCTTGGGAGAGCTGCTCTCTCACCTTCTGTTGTACTTTCAGGAAGGAATTCAAGGGAAATCTCCCCAGTAAGACACAGCAAAAAACTCTCCCATACTCAATTCAAAACTAAAACCCTTAATTTTCAATTTTAAACCTATTTTTTTTTTTGTGGACCTATTGATCATCTGTTCTAGCTCATGAACCACTAGTAACAATTGTTTTTTGGTGAGGGGTTTGGAAGAGGTAGCTTGTACATCGTTCGTTCATGGTAGTTTCTCTTAGGGTTGAATCCTTCAGGCTGGATTCACACCATTGCGCTGCGAATTCCAGCCTCTCTGCTGCCGGGAAGGGACGGAGCCGCCGTTCGGCGGCTCCTGTCCGTTCCCACAGCGCAGCAGCTGCGGGGGGAGAGATGGGGGAGGAGCCGCGAGCAGGGGAAAATATCCCCGTTCAGTGCGGAGTGCATCTCCGTGTTAGATGCGCTCCCACTGGACTCAACGGGCTGGGAATTCGCACCGCATTGCACAAAAAACGTGTGTGTTTTTTGTGCAATGCGGAGTGCGAATGCACCGCACAAATGTGAACTGGACACATTGAAAACAATGTGTTTTCAAGTGTCCTGCGAATTGGATGCGGTTTAAGCCGCATCCAATTCGCATAGGTGTGAACCCAGCCTTAGAGTATGATTTGATGTTATACCCAGTTTTTGTTTATATGGAATACATTTTCAAAAGAAATTTAAAAGAAATTTGTTTTATATTTAAAACATTATATTTGGGAGCTTTCCCCTTCCCATCTCTGCTACTTTAGTTGCACTAAAACAGAAGTAGAGGGGACATTAATCCTGGATCCCCCTCACTTTGGAGATATTTCCTCATGCATCCTGTTTTGGCTATGAGAGATAGTGAAGGGAAATCTCCCTAATGGGACACAGATGGAGAAAAAAAAAATTTATAGGGGCTTATAACCCTATCGCTATCCAAAATGAAAAATAAGTTTCTCTTACGTTCACTGACAGAGGCAGCCCTTCATTAGACAAGTGGGGTTATATGTACATCCTACTAGGAGTTAACTAGGCAAATAAAAAGAAAGCAAGCTGGCCCCTCCCAGGGGGCCGTCCCCTCTCTCTCATATAACCCACCTGCTCTGCTTAGCATATCAATTTTATTATGCCTAGTGCAAGGAGTTAGACCTGGCTCACTTATGGGACCTACGGTTCACTTTTTTTGCTACCGCTTTTTTATTTTTCTCAAGCTATCTGATGAAGACTGCTATCAAGAAGCCGACTGGGGCATAGAGGATATCTAGAATCCTGCACCTTCCCCAGCGTGACCGACCGATGCGAGCTAACCATTAGCTTTGGCAGGGTCCGCCGCATCGTACCTGTTCCGTGCGGGTGGGCCAGTGGGTAAACTCCACTTGCGTCAGAGAGACTGAGCTGCGCTCACATCCAGGGACGCTGTTTTGGCCTGCGCCATCCCTCCCCTCTGAGGGGAGAAAAGACTGCTACCGGGTTGCTACCCGCTGCGACCGTTGGATAGGTGAGTGACCCCCCCCCTTCCAGGAGGGTGGGGGGGGCGATTGCGGTACCAGGTCCGGTGGAGGGTTTCAGGGCCACATTTTTAGTGGGTCCTGCCTGGGTTCCCCCGCACCGCATTCCCACGCTCGCAGCCGTCATGCGGCGATCTGCCGTTTTTGCTAGCGATCGTTCGTTGCAGTAGCCATGATCGTTCGTTGTCGTAGCCACGATCGTTCGTTGCCATAGCCGCGGGAGTGCTGTTTGCTTGTGACCGCTTGGCGGCCACTTTGCCATAGTCTCGGCCTGGTCTGCTTCGTGCTTGGGCCTCCAGCGATAGTTTGGCGGCCATTTTCTTGGTGATTCCGTGAATTCGGTCAGCACAGCGGCATCTTAGTGCAATATAAGTGGCGGGCTGTGCTCCTACTGGGACACGACGCAGAAGGGCAAACAGCAAGTATAGCTGACCCTCCCTGGGGTGGCGGTGGGCACAGTCCTTCTGGCCATTACCCGGTCGCTCTGTGGGGTGTTGGTGAGGCTGCACTATGGGGGTGTCATGGCCTTTAGGTCTAGCAAGGGTTCTGGTGGCACATTGGCGACTGAACCTGTGGGTCCTTCCCCGGAGGGGTCCGTGGAAGCGCAGGCTGCGCTGGGACCTATGGTTCTCCTAGTCCAATTGACTTCATTTTGGGGGAGTTCTTTGCCGGGGGGCTACCGAGCCGTGCCAGGGGGTGACTAAAAAGCGTCCACCCCCTCCCCCTCCCTCTTCTGGGGTGGAATCTGAACCGGAAAGGGGCTCGGTGGTCACAGGGACCCCTGTGGAGCTCTCAGATGGTGAGCTTGAGCTTTCGGACTACCTACGTTTGTGGGTCCTTTGAGCCAGCGCGGACCCTAAGGTTTATCCTTATGTCTACTTTTTTGACCAGTTTGTGTATACGGAATGGCGGCGGCCGCAGAAATCATTTTCATTGCCCAAGTGCTTTTCTGTACGCTTCTCCCTTTGTGGATAGTTTTTTTACAGAAGTGGGCATCCCCCGCAGTGGACCCTCCGGTGGCTCGCCTGAATAGGGCGACAACCTTTTCTTCAGAAAGGTCTCCATCCTTTTAGGATCCGCCCGATAGGCGGGCGGAGACGATATCCAAGACATTGTTCTTGTTAGCAGGGACGGCCATGAGACCGGCTTGGCGTCGGCCAAGGTGGCGCAGTCGCTTACAGATCGTGCGACTGAGTTGCACTCTGAACTGGACTTCAGGTACTTCCCGGAGGCTTTGCAGACGGGTTGTACACCTGATACAGGGTCCACGGTACCTGTGTGGCGTAGCCTTAGACTACCCCCATGCTGTCGAAGAGGTCTGTTTTTTGCAGTCATTGTTAGACGGTTGCTGTGGTTACACTGTTGGTCGGGTGACCACGCGTCCATAAAGGGGCTCACGGACCTACCCTTTCAGGGAGGTCGGCTCTTTGGGGCGCAATTGGATGAAATCAGTAAGGATTTCACCAGGGGGAAGAGTACGTTTTCTTCTAGCACCACAACGGCGGGAGTACCGCTGTAAGCAGGGCCCTTCCTCTTCGGGCCAGAAGCGTTTTTTTTCGTACGCCAGATACAAAGGGCAAGGGCTCAGGCCTGGCAAGTCTGCCTCGGGGTTCGGTAAGCAGTCCTGGCAACGCATGCCCTAACAGATGGAGGACAAGTTCTCCTCCGCATGAGGAGTTGCCCCCGCCTGACTTTCGGGTGTGGGGCCGACTGCTGAGGTTCGCAGACAGGTGGACTGATCACATTTCAGACCGGTGGGGTCGAGAAGTGGTGTCCTCCAGGTACAGGATAGAGTTCAACACTCTACCACCGGACAGGTCCCCCCCCCCCCACCGTCAAAATTGAGACCCCCTCCGGGGTGTCCGGTAGCTCTTTTAGGGGCGGTTCAGACGCTGTCCGAACAGGGGGTACTTGTGCCGGTCCCTCCATGGAGAGGTTTTCCGCGGCTTTTATTCAAACCCTTTTTGTAGAACCCAAAAAAGGTGGGGTCAGGCCATTTCTGGACCTGAAGGTGCTCAATCACTTTGTGAAAGAGCGAAAATTCAGGATGGAGTCTGTACGCTCGGCCGTGGCAGCCCATCCCCTAGGGTACTTTCTGGCGTTTCTGGACATCAGGGACACTTATTTGCATGTCTCATTGGTATTCGGCACCAGCGCTTCCTGCCATTTGCGGTAGGGGATCTACATTATCAATTTGTGGTTCCCCTTCGGCCTGGCCTCGGCCCCTCGGGTCTTCGCCAAGCTGCTGGCTCTGTTGAGGCTGTGAGGCATTACTGTGGGGGCATACCCCAACGATCTGCTCCTGCGAGCGGAGTCAGCTTCAGCTCTGGAAGGCAATGTTGCTATCACCATGGCCTCGACGAGAGACTTCGGCTGGCTGATCAACCTGCAGAAGTCACCATTGACTCGGTCTTGTCGACTGGAATATCTGTGTCTAATTATGGACACTGAGCAGGCGAAGGTGTTCCTTCCTCCGACCAAGTTACTGACGCTACAAGCAGCAGTGTGAGTCCTGCTGTCACGTCGGTGGTCCCCCTTACGGTTCTGTATGCGGGGCTCATGGTCTCAGCCTTCGAGGTGTTACCGTTCGCCCAGAGTCACACTCTGCTCCTGCAGCGAGAGAGTCTGTGACGGTGGAACAAGTCTCTGTTGTCCCTGGACCAACTGATCAAATTGGACACCAGACCAGGGGGTCGTGTCCTGGTGGCTTCGGGCCCCGGCCTTGGCGTTTGGGTAATCCTTCTCCCCCTGCCTTGATCAATAGTCGCGATGGATGCCAGCCTATCGTGCTGGGTAGGAGTCCTGGCACAGCTGTCTGCTCAGGGTCGTTGGTCGGTGCAGGAATATCGCCCTCCTATAAATGTGTTGGAGCTGAGGGCAATCAGGCTCTGTTTCTCCCGCTGGTCGACAAGGCTGCGTGGCTTCCCGGTTCGGGTTCAGTCGGCTAACGCCACAATAGTGGCGTACGTGCCCGATCAGGGCGAAACATGAAGCTTGGCAGCAGCTGTGGAAGCGGCCCACACTTTAGGGTGGGCAGAATTCTCACGGGCCAGCAATCTCCGCCATCTACATTCCGGGCGTAGAAAACTGGCACGCGGACTTTCTCAGTCGCCAGACTCTGGATCAGGGGGAATGAAACCTACTTCCAGAGGTGTTCTGCCACAGGTGGGGCACGCCAGACGTGGTCCTGATGGCGTCCAGGTTCAGTCACAAGGTGCAGACTTTCGTGTGTGGGACAGGATTCCGTTGGTGGCGCCACGGACGTTCTGGTAGCGCCTTGTTTTCGGTACAGGCTACTTTACGTCTTTCCCCTTTTCAAGCTTCTACTGCGGCTGCTGCGCAGGATAGAAGTGGAGGGAATCCCGACAATCCTGGTGGCTCCGGATTGGCCTCGGCGCCCTTGGTATGCCGATGTGGTGTGGATGGTAAGGGACGTTCCCTGGCGACTTCCGCTTCACGAAGATCTGCTCTCTCGGGGACCCATCCCGCACCCTGATTTGCCGTCGCTGACTTTGGCGGCTTGGCTATTGAGTCCTAGGTCTTGAGGGATAGGGGCGTCTCTGACTCCGTGATCCCTACCATGCTTAGGGAGCGTAAGTGTACTTCGCGCAAAATATGTCATCGCACCTGGATGGCTTACATTGCCTGGTGTGAGGCGGGAGGTTGGAACCCCCGCTCTTTTTCCAGGGCTCGGGTGCTGGTTTTCTTACACCAAGGCATGGATAACAGGTTGGCTTAGAGACGCTCAAAGGCCAGAATTCGGCTCTGGTGTTTCTTTCCAGCATCCATTAGCGACGTTTTCTTGATCCGTACATTGTACAGGGTGTACGTCATGTGGCTCTTCAGGTATGGTCGCCGTTGGCATCGTGGGATTTAAAAGTTAGTACTATCCGTACTGCAGATCCGCCATATGGGCAGATCAGGAATATTTCCTTATGATTGCTTTCACGAAGGGTGGCGCCTTTTTAGTGGCCATTGCATCCGCTGGGCGGGTGTCTGAGTTGGCAGCGTTGTCTTGTAGGTCTCCCTACTTGGTTCTTTATAAGGATAAGACGGTGCTGCGTCTTTCTCCTTCTTCTTTTCTGCCAAAAGAGTGGCCTATGGCCACACCACCCTGAATGCGACCGATCTCGTCTGATCTCGGAAGCTAAGCAGGGTCGGGCCTGGTTATTACCTGGATGGGACACCGCCTGGGAATGCCAGGTGCTGTAGCTCCCCATTTTCTCATAATGAGGACATTGTTCTGCCTTCATTGTGCCCACTCCCTTCGCTTGGCATGGAGATTGCTTTGCATTCCTTGGAGGTTGTAAGGGCATTACGGGTGTATTACAGCTCCTTTTCGGAAGACTGATGCCTTGTTTGTGCTGAAAGATGTTCGCGCAAAGGATTGGCGGCCTCGTCGGCTACTGTTTCCCGTTGGATCAGACAGACCGTGACCCATGCGTATACTGGTCGGGGCAAGGTCCCCTCTTTTTTCAGTCACGGCTCATTCCACCAGGGCAGTTAGCACTTCCTGGGTTTTCAGACACCAGGCCTCGGTGTCACAGGTGTGCAAGGCGGCTACTTGGGCCTCGGTGCACACGTTTACTAAGTTTTATAAAGTTGATGTGTCAGCATTTTCGGATGCTGCTTTTGGCTGTAAAGTTTTACAGACGGCAGTGTAGGCGCGGCTAGCACCTCCTGAGAGGATTCTGTTGGGGACAGTTGTTTTCGTTTACCCACCCCTCTTGACTGACACAGCTTTGGGACATCCCCACTTGTCTAATGAAGGGCTGCGTCTGTCAGTGAACGTAAGAGAAAAAGGGATTCTATTAAGTTACCGTAAAATCCTTTTCTCTGAGTTCACTGACAGACGCAGCACCCACCCCTCTGTGTCACTTTTGTACGGCTTGTTACGAACTGATATGCTAAGCAGAGCAGGGGGGTTATATGAGAGAGAGAGAGAGGACGGCCCCCTGGGAGGGGCCAGCTTGCTTTCTTTCTATTTGCCTAGTTAACTCCTAGTAGGATGTGCATATAACCCCACTTGTCTAATGAAGGGCTGCGTCTGTCAGTGAACTCAGAGAAAAGGATTTTACGGTAAGTTTTAACAAAATCCCTTTTTTGCCTTTAGTTCTACTTTAAAGGGGTAGAAGACATGTGCATGAATTCCAGATTTGAACATAGCATGACTTTTTTTTTTTTTTTTCTCTTTCTTTTAAACAGTAAAGCGACCACACTCCTCCTCACATAATGCATCTGATAATTCAGAAACTGGGGTTGCACAGCCTTCACCAAAATGCCCCAGGCGATCAAAAACGCCAAGGAGAGTTATTTTAAAGTAAGTATCAAAGCTAATGCTCCATGTGACATCATATATCAACCTGCATATAAAGCATTTGGCTGAGGTCTCTTTTTAAATCATTGATCTAAACCACATATGTCAAACACAACTCCGGCCTGCCAGGCCATTTCATGTGGCCCTCACACCTTTCCTGCAACAGCCAGCCACCCCCCACCTTGTCTAAGCAGTCGACATAAAAGGAGGACGGAGCTCCTCCAACAGATCGTGAGCTTCTCTGTGCTGCCGAGGAGGGACTAATCTCTGCTCGCCCCCCGAGGTGTGCAAGTGGGCTGATAACACCAGGCAAACAAAATGCTGATGCGACCCACGGCAAAAAGTAGTTTGACACCCCTAATCTAAACTGTATTAAACAATTATTTAGTCATCAGTCTACATTGACTTCTACAACAACTCATTGCAGCATTGCCGTAAACGTGCCGAATCATGTTAAACATCTCTGTGGCAGATGTGGCCAGTTCCACGCTTGCTCTTTGTTCTAACTTTCTGTCCTTCATGAAATGGCAGACATGGTAAAGCACGTGGTCAGAATAGCACCAGTTGCACAGCTCCTGACGTACACAGGACAATGTCTTTTGGCACACTGACTTATGAAAGTCGGTGTTCCCTGTGACTGTGCATGCAGCCTTGTGCTGCCATCTGTTGGCATGTTGCAAAGTTTCTGATGCCACCTTGTACAGCCAAAGGTTGTTTGACTGTACTTCTGTGGAGAAGTTCTGCACTCCTGTGATCTGTTTTAAGCGGCTGACATCGAGTCCAGACTGGGGAAAAATCCCAACCATATGGTCGGGATCTGCCCAGAGACCTGGACCGGCACTTGGCTCAGACTCTAGGCGTATCGCTGAGAGCCTGAGCCAGCCGCTCCCGCCCCCTCCCAGTCCATCGCTCCAGTGAGTGTGGGGAGGGGGGGTTGTCTGAGCAGACAGCGGTGACTGTCACCAGCTCTCTGCTCATGGAGCACTGAGAACTGAGCAATCAGCGGTCTTTGTTCGCTCGGCTTTCAACTTTAGAGTCAGCTGGGGGACATCGGTCCGATGCTGCATCCACCTAGTAAGAGTAAGTATTACTATTATTTAAAAGTTTGCAGGTCTCTAGGTACAACTTTCTATCCAGCAAGAACAGAGAGCAGTACAGTAGTGACATCTGACTTCTAACCACATGTCCCATGAGTACTCACATGTGATGAAATAACAGAGTTATTGCTGGTTGGTATAATGAAGGGCTGAGCTGTCAGTCATAGGAGGTGGGCAGATTACAGGTCCTCTTCACCTCTAGCCTTACTGTGCTGCTTATGCGTGTTGACTCCCAGAGCAACTGGACCTGTCAGTGTGACCTTGAGGTAAACTTGCATGTAGCAGTGGCTCTACAAAGACACAGCTAGTAACACTGCAAAAATGGAAGTGGTCTTAGAGGAGGTTAAAAAAGCCCCTTCTGCAAGATGGAACAGATTGTAAACATGGATTAGTACATGTAAGTGTGTTTGTATGATGTTTTTTTATCACTTAAACCCCTTTCACAGGTGCTTTTCATGCACTTTTGCGCTAAAAATAGAGCATGAAAAACTCCTGAAAACCGCTTCCCATTCATTTCAGTGGATGCTTTCACACTGGGGTGGCGCAACTGGCGGGCGGGCAGGCAAAAGAGTCCTGCAAGCAGCATGTTTGGAACGCTTAAAAAAGCTCCTCAAAAATGCCTCTCTCAATTGAAATGAATGGGAAGCGCTACAAAATGGTTCTTTTTAGTCAAGTGACCATAGATAAAGTGCACTGCTAACGCCGCAAAAGCTGCCAGCATTTTATGGGCAGTTTTTCCAGTACCCTAGTGTGAAAGGGGTCTTAAGTTTAATAACAATTTTTTAATATTGGAAGATGTAACTTTTTATTTAAGATGACAAAACTTTACTTTTCATATTCAGTTCCACTCTAAACCAAGAGTCATGGTTTTACATAATTCTTCTCTGTATCAGAGTTGGGGATAACAATTCTAAAGAAAACTACCATAGTTTTCAAATTCTTTAAAAGGCAATCCCATTTTATTTTTAATTTTTTTTTTTTATTATTATTCCAGACAAATTCAAATGGAAAACAGGCAAATATTTGATATTCTGCAGGAATTGAGATCCCAGATCATGAACTCCGTGTGTATAATAAAGGTGAATGAGGCGTCCCTTTGGAAAAGTTCCATTTGCTCTTTCCGTAAAAGCACCTTTTCTGCATGTAGCACCCTACAGGTATCCATCACGGATAACAATCAAAATGCAAGCCAGCAAGCAGACATGTCCCTTTCTCAGTATTTCATAAATGTGCTGAATGATATTGAGAACTCTGATGTTTTTGAGGGATCTGAACGGAAGAATCTTTCCTTGAATCCAGATGGTAAGTTATTGTCAGCAACTTATTGATTTTGTCCTAGTTCTTTACTTTTCTTCAATAAACATCTGATCAACTAATTCAGTGAGCAGTTTTTTTTTTTCTCAAGTTACTATTAAAAGTTGTAACTTAAAGCAGAGTTTCATGCAAAAGAAGGTTCAGTTCTAAGGCCTCCTCCCCCGCTCCTGTTTATGAAATGGCACTTTTGGGCAGGGGAGAGGGTACCCGCTCCGAGCACCTAGGAGCGGAATCTCCTCACCCCCCCCCCCCACCTCAAGTGACGTGTCCTAGGAGACTACGGGACTATTCACAATGCGCAGCGTGGTGGGCACCCAGGTCTTAACCTGGAAGCTTTCACAGCCAGGTTCCCACAGTTAAAGCAGAGTTCCACCCAAAAGTGGTACTTCCGCTTATTTGCTCCCCTGCCCTGCTTCACTGCCGGTTTCCTTTAGTGGAGATGCCAGCGACAGCACCTGAGAGCCGAGCATCAGGAAGAGCCTGCATCAGGAAGCATCCATCTTCGCCCCTCTTCCTTCCGGGGCCGCGGACTCCGACTCTGTGATTTGCCGGAGCCGCGTGACGTCACTCTGGCGCAGGAGCCGTCAATCGCGGCACGATCTTGGTGAAGAAATGGCATGCAGGCCACTCCGATGACGTCGGCACAAGGAAGTACACTGTATATCTCCATGCAGGTTTAGGACATATGCAGGGAACCTACAGGTAAGCTTTATTATAGGCTTACCTGTAGGTTAAAGTGGTTATCAAGAGTTGACATAAACTTTAAGATACCGGTGCCATGGACAGACAACAGGAGGTGAAAACCGCTGGCGTGAGTGCAGTGCTGGATCCTGGGAAAGGTAAGTGTCTGTTAAACGTCAACAGCTACAGTGTTTTTTTTTTTTTTTGCTACTGACTTTTAAATTTTACACAGGATACTGGATTGCCCCTTTAAAAAAAAAAAAAAAAAAATAGTGATTTCCCATTCTGATTATATTTTCTAAAGCACATTTGGCAACAGTGCTGACAGAGCAAATACAAACGACTGGGTATAGATATAAGCTGCAGGACATCACAGCAGAATTGATTTGAGCCTTCCCACCTTCATTCAGTCTTCATCCTTTCTTTCTACCATCCAATAGCCATGCAAAATAGGCCTGTCAATGTGGGTGGCTGGTTTTGTTTGGAAAATGAGTCACTTTCTGTAGAGTGATAATTGAGCATGTTTTGCCTATATTGATCCAGCTCTTATATGCTTTGTCACCTTACAGCTCTGCAAGATAACCTGTACTATGAAGCTGGTAGGATGCTGGCAATTGCTTTAGTACACGGAGGGCCAGCTCCAGGATTTCTTTCCCAAACACTCTTTTCTTGCCTGATCTCCGATTCTCAGCGTGTTCAGCCAGTGTTAGAGGATGTAGCAGATCGTAATATCTTAGAAGCAATACTAACGGTAAGTGTGAGGGGGAATACAATCATCTTGCCTTTGTAAGTTACAATTTTCAAAATCTAGCAAATTACCTCTTTCTTGGAGGCATTGCTAGGCTGGCTGTATGTTTGAATTTAGTAAATATTATGTGTAAGAATTGCCAAACAATGTTTCTTTTTTGAATGTATATTGTAATGCAGACCAACTGGCTACTTATACTGTATATCGGTGATCTTTGCTGAAATCTTTCATAAGGATAACAAATCCAATTAAGCTTCTGTGGTTGACTATATTTTTTGGCAGAAAGCTAAGCTGAATTGTAATGACCCTGCTGGCCACTGCCTAGTAGATATGAATGGTGATTAGAGGTATGTGTTTACTGTCAGTCATTTATAAATATACCTCTGAGAAAACTTGTGTGCTTCACCTAAGTGCTAAAAACGTTTAAATATTAAGCAGCCAACACCGTTAATAACTATTTCATCTGATACAGAAAATAAAAAAAATAAAAAAATTTTTTCATAAGACCTCAAATGCAGCACTAGTAAAATTTTAATTGATAAACATGCACAAATGCAACAATTGTTAACGGCATAAAAAATGTGCACATATACACTTGTCTTGTGTCACCTACTTTACATGGAAATAATGAAAGTTACCTGTTGGAGCTTGATGATGCCTGTGCAAGCCAGAAGTGATATAGATAGGCAGAGGCCGGCTGAGAATGGAGGAGCATAGTATCGACTGGGTCTCTGATCTAACACGATCCAGGACAGAGAGCTCAATTTGCTTGTGCATGTTGTATGTGCATGGTTTTATGTAAGTGTGCTGGATTTGTTTTAATTTTTATCTTGCCATTTTTATGCTATGTACCATTTCAAGTGTTCTTTATTGTAACATACTTGGACCCTACCCTACTAATATACTTTTAGCATAGGTTCATTTTAAAGAGGTGATTTTAAGCCCATTGGAGAGCCACTAGAACTGACACAGACTTAGGATTATGCTTGGACAATTGGTCTCATATTGATTCAATGAAATTTAAGTGGGTTTATAAGTAAATGCTACCTAGACTGTTTAGATACTTGTACATCACATTAGTAAGGTGTATGCAAACCATTGGAGTACATATTCTGAATATTTTTTATATAGTCGCACTGTCAGGTTTTGTACTTGGAGACACAAGAATAGCACATTTTTTAAATTTTTTCTCCTACGTTCACTGACAGACGCAGCTCTCCATTGACATGTGGGGTTATATGCAGATCCTATTAATTGAGTTGACTCCGCAAAGAAAGAAAGCAAGCTGGCCCCTCCCAGGGGGCTGTCCTCTATTTCCCATATAATCCCCCTACTCTGCTCAGTACATCAGTTTTAACATGCCTAGTGCAAGGAGTTGACCTGGCTCCCTTATAGGACCTGTGGTTTAGATTTTTGCTACCGCTTTTTTATTTTTCATCAAGCTAATGAAGACTACTATCAAGAAGCCGGCTGGGGCATAGAGGGTTCCTGGAAAATCCTGTACTTTCCCCAGCACGGCCAACCAATGCGAGCTAGTCCCAGGCTATAGTGGGTCCCGCCGCATCGTGCCCGTTCCGTGCAGGCAGTCAGTGGGTGATCCCCACTTGTGCCCAGTGTCCAGATTTGATCCTGTTCAGGGGCTTGTGGCCAGCAGCATCCCTTCCCAGCTGGGGAAAAAAGTATGCGACCGGGTGGCTACCCGCTGCGCCCGTCAGGGGTGGTGAGTGAGCCCCCCTCTGCTCCTCTTGGGACGTGGGGGGGGGGGGTCCGCTGGGTGATTTTTGACATCTCTGCCTGCGTTAGCCGCCGGTAGAAGAGGCTGGTCGCTGGGGCTGTCCTGGGTCTCTTTGTCCTTTCCCATTACCCCTCCCCCCCCCCCCACTCTGCACCCCGTTTGGCACTGT
>BLSH010283353.1:713217-730379 GCA_018402905.1 Glandirana rugosa
CCCCCCCCCCCCCCCCCCCCCCCGCTCTGCACCCCGTTTGGCACTGTGTGCATACAGCCTAGGCCGCCATGCGGCGATCCACTGCCATTTTGCGGCGGATCGCCGCCATTTTGCCGTAGCCGTGGCCATTTTTCATGGGATTTTCCCTCCAGTGCTGTGGCAGCCAATTTGCCGGAGCCTTGGTCCTCAGCAGCCCTTTGGCCTCTAGTGGCTGTCCTCAGCGGCCATATTGGAGTCCCTGCATGCTGAGAAAACGTGCTGCTGCCGTTTTTTACTTTCACTATGCTGGGACAGTGTGTCTGGCTGCTGATGGCGCAAGCTCTCTGGCGGTCCTTCGGGCGTTTTTCTCTGGCAAAAACAGCAAGTATAACTGGCTTCCTGGGGGTGCTGGTGGCGGTGGGTGCAGTCCTCCTGGGTCTCCCAGGCGTTCTGAGGGGCGGTGGTGTGGTTACAGTGTGGGTGTGCCGCTAGTTGTTGTCCTCACTGTGTGTGTTCAGTCTCAGTGGAGTGATGGCAGATGACCCTGCAGGGCCCTCTGAAGAGGAATCAAACAGTGCAACCTGAGTTGGGGTCCCTGGTGTCCCTACAACAGCTGAGGGCGGTGTTTGGGGAATTTCTTCCCAGGGTGGGGCCGAGCAAGGCCTCGGGGGCCCCTAAGAAGTGCCCTCCTCCCCCTTGTTCCTCAGGGGAGGGTTCCGAACCGGAAGTGGCTTCGGGTGTCACGGGGACCCCCGTGGAGCTTTCTGAGGGTGAACTTGACCCCTCGGAGGATGAGGAAGACCAAGGGGCTAAGGCAGCATGCGAAAAGGCGCTGGTGTCTGCAATAATATCTGGCATCCGTGCGTCTTTGCGACTGGACCAAGATGGCGAGTTGCAGACTCCTGCTTATGTGTGTGGGACTGCCAGGCCTCCTAGGTCACCCAGAGCTTATGATACATTTTTTGATCATCTGATCTTTCAGGAATGGCAGCGTCTGCAGCATTCCTTCGCCATGCAAAAGCGTTTCGCTATCCGGTATCCTTTTGAGGATAATTTCGTAAAGAAGTGGGCGCCCCCCTCGGTGGACCCCCCCAGTGGCGCACCTGAACAAGGCGACGACTATTCCCCTGGAGAGGTCGCCGTTGTTTAAGGATCCTGCCGATAGGACGGGGGCGGTGTCTAAGGCACTTTTCATTTTAGCAGGATCAGCCTTGAAACCGGCCCTGGCGTCTGCCATGGCGGCGCAATATCTGTCTGAATGTATGGCGGAGCTGCAAAATTATCTGGACTGCGGCAGAACGCTTGAGGCGTCGCAGAAAGCAGAACACGTGTTTCACGGTGTCATATACCTGTGTGATGCAGCTCTAGACCTGCTCCATGTTGTCCAAAATGTCTGTTTTTGCAGTCATTATCAGACGGGTCCTCTGGTTGCGTTCGTGGTCGGGTGACTACGCATCCAAAAAAGGTCTAGCGGATCTCCCTTTTCAGGGTGGCCGTCTCTTTGGGCCTCAGTTGGGCGAAATCATTAAGGATTTCACTGGCGGGAAGAGTACATTTCTTCTGGAGCCCAGGCGGCGAGAATTTCGCCGCAAGCAGGGGCCTGTCTCTTTGGGTCAGAAGAGGTTTTTTCGTGCCCCTGGCGCAGCGGGCAAGGGCACTCGAGCCGGCAAGGCTACTACAGGGGCCTGGCAGCGCAAAAACGAAAAAGCAGAGGATAAGCCCTCCTCTGCATGATGGGTTGCCCCCACCCGAAGATCGGGTGGGGGGACGTCTTCTGGGGTTCGCAGACAGGTGGACTGCCTGCATTTCCGATCGGTGGGTGCAGGAAGTGGTGTCCTCCGGGTACAGGATAGAGTTCAGCACTCTACCCCCAGACAGGTTCTTCCCATCGAACTTAAGACTCCCGCATCAACGTCGGGAGGCCCTTTTCGGGGCGGTTCAGGCACTATCATACCAGGGGGTGATTGTGCCGGTGCCTCAGTCAGAGAGGTTTCACGGTTTCTACTCGAACCTATTTGTGTTCCCAAAAAAAGGGTGGGGGGGTAAGGCCGGTTTTGGACCCGAAGGAGTTAACTTTTATGTGAGAGCGCGAAAATTCCGGATGGAATCGGTCCGCTTGGTCGTGGCCCATTTGTCTCGGACACCAGCGCTTCCTACACTTTGCGGTGGGAGATCTCCATTACCAATTTGTGGCATTGCCCTTCAGTCTGGCCTCGGCTCCTCGGGTCTTCACCAAGTTGGTGGCCCCAGTGCTGGCACTACTGAGGCAGAGGGGCATTGTGGTGGTAGCTTACCTAGACGACTTGCTCCTGAGAACAGAGTCTGCCTCAGCCCTGGAGGAGAGCGTAGCTATCACCATGGCCTCGTTAAAGGACTTTGGTTGGCTGGTCAATCTCCAGAAGTCGACATTGACCCCGTCTTGTCGCCTGGAATATCTTGGTCTGATTCTGGACACGGAGCAGGCGAAGGTGTTCTTACCTCCGGCCAAGCTGCGGTCCCTGCAATCAGCAGTGCGAACCTTACTGTCTCACCGGCAGTCATCCTTACGGTTCTGCATGTGGGTGCTGGGGCTCATGGTGTCGGCCTTCGAGCCGGTACCTTACGCTCAGTGCCACACTCGGCTACTTCAGCGAGCGATTCTGTCTTGGTGGGACAGATCCCCACTGTCTCTGGACCAGTTGGTCCACTTGGATCATCAGACCAGGGCCTCCTTGGCCTGGTGGCTTCGGGCCCCAGCCTTGACGCGGGGAACATCGTTTCTTCCCCTGACATGGTTGATAATCACGACGGACGCCAGCCTGTCGGGCTGGGGGGGGGGGGGGGGGCGTCCTGGGCTATCTGTCGACCCAGGGCCGTTGGTTGGCGCAGGAATCTCGCCTTCCGATCAATGTGCTGGAGCTAAGAGCGATCAGACTCTGCCTATCCCGCTGGACGATGAGGTTACAAGGGCTCCCGATTCGAGTTCAGTCGGACAATGCCACAACGGTGGCGTATGTGAACCATCAGGGCGGAACGAGGAGTGAGGCAGCGGCTGCGGAAGCAGCTCTCATTCTGCATTGGGCAGAACTTCGCGTACCGGCAATCTCCGCCATCTACATCCCAGGCATAGAAAATTGGCAGGCGGACTTCCTCAGTCGCCAGACGCTGGATCAGGGGGGATGGTCCCTCCATCCAGAAGTGTTCAGCCAGATTTGCCACAAGTGGGGCACGCCAGACGTGGACCTCATGGCGTCTTGATTCAACCACAAAGTGAAGACCTTTGTGTGCAGGACTAGAGACCCGTTGGCAGTGGCCACAGACGCGTTCGTGGCACCTTGGGGTCGGTATCGTCTTCTGTACGCCTTTCCTCCCCTAAAACTTCTCCCGCGTCTACTGCGCAGGGTAGAAGCGGAGGGAATTCCGATGATTCTGGTGGCTCCGGATTGGCCTCGGCGTCCGTGGTACGCCAACGTGGTAAGAATGGTGGCAGACGCTCCCTGGCGTTTCCCGCTACGAGACGATCTGTTATCTCAGGGACCCATTTTGCACTCTGCTTTACACTCGCTGGCTTTGACGGCCTGGCTATTGAGTCCCAGGTGCTGAGGGACAGGGGTGTAGACGACTCTGTGGTCCCTACCATGCTGAAAGCGCGCAAGTGTACTTCGCGTAAGATTTTTCATCGCACCTGAAAGGCATATATTGCCTGGTGTGAGGCGGGGGGTTGGAACCCTCGCTCTTATGTGGTATCCAGGGTCCTGACTTTTTTACGACAGGGCCTGAATAAACAATTGGCCTTGAGTACTCTCAAGGGCCAGATATCAGCTTTGGCGATTCTTTTTCAACGCCCTCTGGCGTCACATTCATTGATTCGTACATTTGTACAAGGTGTGCGCCCTGTGGCTCCTCAGGTGCGGTCGTCTATGGAACCGTGGGATTTGAATTTGGTGCTTTCAGTGCTTCAGAAGCCACCATATGAAATCAGGGATATTCCCTTACAATTGTTGTCGCAGAAAGTGGCTTTCTTGGTGGCCATTACATCCGCTAGGCGGGGGTCTGAGTTGGCAGCGTTATCCTGCAGGTCTCCTTACTTGGTCCTACACAGGGACAAGGCGGTCTTGCGCCCGTAGTCTTGTTTTTTGCCGAAGGTGGTTTATTCTTTTCATTTTAATGAAGATATTGTTCTCCCTTCGTTGTGTCCGCACCCTTCACATCCTAAGGAGATTGAGTTGCATTCCTTGGATGTCGTACGGCAGGCGTGTCAAACTTGATTTAATCATGGGCCATATCAGCATTATGGTCGCCCTGAAAGGGCCGGTTGCATATGTAAGACTAGATGTCCAGAGCACCACCCCCCCCCCCTTACATCAGATGCCAAGAGCTCCCCCCCACCATAAGAAGTAAAGGGTCCCCACCCTTCCTTGCATCACAGTGGGGGCAGAGCTGGGAAGCAGAAAGTGTAGGGTCTAGAGGAGGACCAGAGGAGAGCTGGAGTCTTCTGAATGCTGAGACCAGGGGAGGTGAAGATGAGGGGGTGCTGCACTGCACAGAGAGGAGCAGGATCTGAAGGAGTTCTGTCCTCCACTCTGTGGCCGACTGCTGAGACAGGGGGTGGTGGAGATGAGGGGAGTGCTACATCTGCAGGAAAGGTGTGAGGGCCACATGAAATGACTCGGAGGGCCAGATTTGGCCCCCGGGCCTTGTGTTTGACACCTTTGTCGTACGGGCTTTGCGGGTGTGTTTGGCAGCTACAGACTCTTTTCGGAGGGCTGACGCGTTGTTTGTCTTGACAGATGGTCCGCGCAAAGTAATGGCGGCCTCATCGGCTACTGTCTCTCGTTGGATCAGACAGACTGACTCATGCGTATTCTGTTCGGGGCAAAGAGCCTCCTTTTCCAGTCATGGCTCATTCTACCAGGGCTGTTAGCACTTCCTGGGCTTTTCGACACCAGGCCTCGGTGTCACAGGTGTGCAAGGCGGCCACTTGGGCCTCAGTGCACACGTTTACTAAGTTTTATAAAGTTGATGTGTCCGCTTGTTCGGATGCTGCTTTTGGCCGTAAAGTTTTACAGGCGGCAGTGTAGGCGCATCTGGCGCCTCTTCAGAGGTTCTGTTGGGTACAGTTGTTGTCGTTTGCCCACCCCTCTTAATGACACAGCTTTGGGACATTCCCACATGTCAGTGGAGAGCTGTGTCTGTCAGTGAACGTAGGAGAAAAAGGGATTTTATTAAAACTTCCCATAAAATCCTTTTCTCTGAGTTCACTGACAGACGCAGCACCCACCCCACTGCGTTTTTTTCGGTATGGCTTGTTACGAACTGATGTACTGAGCAGAGTAGAGGCATTATATGGGAAAGAGAGGACAGCCCCCTGGGAGGGGCCAGCTTGCTTTCTTTCTTTGCCTAGTTAACTCCTAATAGGATCTGGATATAACCCCACATGTCAATGGAGAGCTGCGTCTGTCAGTGAACTCAGAGAAAAGGATTTTACGGTAAGTTTTAATAAAATCCCTTTTTCCTTTTGTTCACTATTTTCCAGTTTCTACCAGTGGTTTGTGTGTGTGTGTTGTGATAAATTTAACACACCTGCTCCCCATTCACATACTGAGACCTTGTAACATTGAGTCACATGACACCAGGGAGGGAAAATGGCTAATTGGGCCCATTTCAGACATTTTCACTTAGGGGTGTACTCACTTTTGTTGCCAGCGGTTTAGACATTAATGGCTGTGTGTTGAGTTATTTTGAGGGCACAGCAAATTTACCTTGTTATACAAGCTGTACACTCACTACTTTACATGGTAGCAAAGTGTAATTTCTTTAGTGTTTTCACATGAAAAGATATAACAAAATATTACAAAAATGTGAGGGGTGTACTCACTTTTCTGAGATACTCTGTGCCCAGCTCAAATTTAATGAATTGGGATTACATCCACTTTAAAGTTTATTGTGGTTTTGTTCTGTGACCATTGTAATGCAAAAAAATACAGTATTCTGTACAGTTCTGCGTGTTTGCTGAAGAAAAAGTGCTATTACCAAATGTAATCAGAAAATGTTGACCATTACGTGTTGGAAATTATATATATTTTTTTATTTCTGATAGATTCAGTCTTGCCAGAGGATTAATGAGTTAAAGGCAGCTATTATCCATTACTATGATTACCTGCAGAAGACTGATACATTGCAGCTTGTACAATATGTAAGTGATAAAGTTCACCTGGTGAAGAACATGCTAACTTACCATGTCATTCGCAGAGTGCAGGAACCACTTGAAAGGTAATTCATTTTTCACCCTCTTCACTTGCAAACTGACAAGTTCCATACTGTTCTTCCACTCATTTACTGGGGAATGTTACAGGTATATTTTTCATAAAAGAGAAATATGGGGTTGTATTAAAAAGAGAAAACATTATCCTTGCCTAGGTAGATGCAGCATCGGTCCCAATGCTGCATCTGCCCCCCTGAGACTGAGAACTGGGCAATCAAAGACCACTGATTGCTCAATTATCAATATAAAGTCTCAGTCACTAAAGTGAGCAGAGAGCCGGTGAGAGTCAGTCATCGGCTCTCTGCTCTGCCCCTCCAACCACCGGCCAAGGCATCTGGGTGGATCCTGACCTTAAAGTTGTGTTTTTTTTTTTTTTTTAACTCTAGGATATAGTGATATAATTAGGATATAGTTTCAGTGTAATTCACACAAATAGGAATACAAGGACACTGAATTTTAAGAGAACCAACTTCCATAAACTATGCTCCTTACTGGAAGATGTTAGTTGGGATAGAATTCTAGGAACAATGAACGCGGAAGAAAAATGGGAGGGCTTCAAGGACACACTAAACAAAGGTATTAGCAAAAGCACAACAGGAAGATCGCAATATCACTGCCATTAAGTCCCCGAGCAGAACAATCTGCTCTACTAAGGAGGATATAGTGGGTACATTCCAACACTTTTATACAGATTTGTATTCTTCTAGGCCAGATGCGCCTCCGGGTGCACTGACGGACCTACTACTTGACTGCGCGTTCCCCCAATTATCGGAGGGGAACGTACAGCCTTGGACTCCCCTCTCACACTGGAAGAGCTGAGTGAAGCCTTAGCAATGGCCCCTAGGCATAAATCACCAGGTTCTGATGGCCTTCCTGCAGAAGTTGACCTTAAATATGGGAATGTTCTCCTCCCACCACTGCTTCGGGCACTTCAAGAGGCAGCTGACACAGGCAAATCGCCTTATTCAATGCAGGAAGCCATAATAGTGGTGCTCCCCAAACCAGGAAAAGACAAACTCTACCCAGATGTCTAACAACCCATATCTCTGTTGAATACAAATGTTAAACTCCTGGCCAATAGATTTTATTAGCAAACTTATTCACCAAGACCAATCGGGTTTCATCCTTGCCCAGTCCACAGCAGACAACATAATATGTCTATTTTTAAACCTGCAGATTCCTGGAGGTAGGGCCATCTTATCCTTAGACGCTTCAAAAACATATGATAGTGTTGGATGGCCCTACCTCCTGGATATCCTGTCTAGGTTTGGCATAGGGGACAGGTATATTATTTGGATTAGAGTCCTTTACTTGGCTACAAGCGCTAGATTAAGAATAAATAATGCCCTTTCCTCCTCTTTTTCCTTAAATAGAGGCACTCGGCAGGGGTGTCTTCTGTCGCCGCTGCTGTTTGCGATGGCAGTGGAGCCTCTTGCAATGCTCATTCGTAATCACCCTTGTATAGTTTGATTCCGCAGAGGCCCCATGGAAGATAAGGTGTCCCTTTATGCGGATGACGCACTACTATATCTGGGTGACACGGGAGATTCGTTAACCACAGTCATGAAACTCATTTCAGACTTCGGCAGTATCTCAGGATTTGGCATCAACTGGTCCAAATCGGTGCTTATGCCGCTAGACCCACTTGTGACACCTCTCCCAGACAGGGCAGCACAAATTGCCATAGTGGACTCCTTTAACCTCCCTGGCTGTATGATTATTTCAGATTTTTGGTGCTGAAAGTGGTACAATTATTTTGCATGGAAATTTGGAGTTTTATATTGTAGGCCTGTAATTCTTAGGAATAACTCACTTAAATCTGTCCAAACAAGAGTCTAGTAGACATCCCGGGTATGATAAAGTTTGAAATACAAAATCATAAATTATATATATGAAAAATAACTATAAATAACTATAAATAATTATCAAAGATGATAATATAATAATAAAATTTATTCAATAATGTAATCTAATCAAAAACACAGAAATTTGCTCAGTTGCAGAATTGTCGCTGTCGTCACTTTCAGTGTCTGATGATAAATTTCCCCAAAAATCAGTATCACTCAATTCTGCAAATGATTTTTATTTACTAATGCTATTTTCTAGCTGATCAAAAATTGCTTTTGACGTAAATGGACACTTTTTTTATGCCATGGACATTCTCAAGTTTCCAGGCAGAAAGAATGACATATATAATATAAAAGTGCATGCAGGGCACTGGGAAAACCACTAGGGACAAAGGGGATGTGAAATGATTTGATACAGTAATGTAATCTTACAGATTACAGTGTACTGTATGTTTAATGCGTGTTTCACTTTTTGAATTTCCTGCCAGGCTCCGCCCCCGTGCGGCGCTCGCAGGGAACCGAGCCCGGCACACAGAGGCATCAGGCGGAGGTCACAGCCCACAGACACGGTGGGGGACATCGCTGGATCCCAGGGGACAAGGTGAGTAACCCAGCCTGGATCCAGCAATGCAATCCCGAGTATGGCTTGGGTTACCGCTATTTGCAGTGAAAACATACCCCGAGCCACACTCGGGAATACCGTCAAGGAGGTTAAGTACCTGGGGGTCATGGTGTCTAAAGATCCAGCAGACTATCTGTCACTTAACTTAGCTCCCCTATTAAATAAACAAAAACTCAAAGGTAATAGCTGGTGCAAACTGCCACTATCTGTGATAGGTTGTGTAAACCTTATAAAGATGGTGTGGACCCCGCAGCTATTATATATTTTTCATAATACACCCATTTGGATTTCGAACAAATGTTTTAAACATATAGATTCCCAATTTCGGGATCTTATATGGAGAAGGGGTCAGGCCCGTATAAGTCTAAATACCCTCCAATATGGTAAGGATCGGGGTGGTCTGGTGGTCCCACACTCTAAGATGTATTTCCTGGCCTCCCAGCTGCAACAGTTTGCGGGCTGGGGTGCTGAGGATAAGTTGGATCCAGCTGCTCGGTTGGTGTCCTGGACTGTTCCAGAGCTCCCGGCCATATCACACTTGGAAATGAATCACCCGGGCATACCTCACTCTTTACCTACAGGGGACTTGCTTAAAACAGTGTGGGAAAACAACTATACAGGCACTGTCTATTTCTGGTATGATGGAGTTTACTCCACTATGGCACAATTTCAATTTTGCAGAAGTTAATAAGCTACAGGGGTTCTCCTTATGGAAGAAACAGGGGATACGGTTCCTCTAACAACTGTACTCCAATGGCACCTTAAAAACTTTTGAACAGTTGCGTAATGAATTCTTGCTCACTAATGGCCAATTTTATCAATACCTCCCAGCTTTGGCATGCCTTGCAAGCCCAAGCACAAGTGATACCCCTCTCTATATCATCCCCCCCCCCCCCCACGATACAAAATCTTATACGGGCCACTTCCCGTAAGGGTCTAATGTACTCTGTCCTTATGTCAACCATCCATAATCCCTCTTTTTTTTTTTTTTAATTGCAAAAAAAGGTTTTATTGAGGATATAAATCATCGGTGAGACATGCAAATATTAAAGCAACAGTGCAACATGCACTACAATAAGGATACATTGTCTGACATTTTAGGTACAAAAAGAATTAACAAATACAGCCCTGGGTACCTCCGGAGAGAAGGGATCTGTATGTGGCCATCTTCAAACAATACAGTATCTCAGTATAGGGGGGGGGATCTCAGGTGTCACTATCACAACACGTGGAGGAGTCCCCTAACCACCTATCCCATATTTTATGGTATTTCACAGGACACCCCCTATGCATATATAATAGTTTCTTGTAAGGGAGAACTGTATTGACCGCCCTTATCCATTGGCGAAGCGTAGGAGGGGAGCCCCTGAGCCATGTTCTGGCTATTTGCATCCTGGCTAAAAATAGTGTTTCCTGAAGAAAAATATTCATGTACTTTTCCTCCTCCGGGAGGGAAAGCATAATCCCTCTTTACTTAAATGCAGGTCTTCATGGTTCACAGACATAGAAGAGATAGTCGATGAGCGGTGGGACATGGCATTAGAATCCCTCCCAGTAGTCTCAGTTTCTGCCTCCCAAAAACTTTCTCAACTCTTCATCCTCCATAGGTCATATTGTACTCCGGCCAAACTGTTTGCTTGGGGCAGAAGAGAAACTCCTCTCTGCCAAAAGTGTGTAGCTCAGACAGGTGACTTTATACATATGACCTGGAGATGTCCCAAACTGGCAAGATACTGGGCTGAGGTCGTTAAAACCATTACTGAAGTAGCTCAACTTCCTATCCCCTTTACCCCCACTGGTGTGCCTGTTGGGAGCTATAGATGAGATGTCTCCTAGAGGCATATACTACTTGATCACAAGACTGCTATATCTAGCCAGGAAGTTGATAGCAAGATTATGGATATTGCATTCCTCGCCTACTGAAGCCCAATGGCGTCAACAACACCCTCCTTAGAGAACAGCTGGCTTACCGTCACTGCAATGCATCTCAAAAGTTTGATCTTATATGGCTATCTAATACCTCAGTAGCCCCGGTACAACTGGTAAAGACAGATTGCTGCTGATGCAAGTCTAACAGGAAGTCTTGAGCATGAACTCCTAGGTTTAGGGCATAGAATGTTTGACACACATGAGCAAAAAACATTTAGGTACCCTAGTAAGCCCGACAATAAACCTAGGTAGGCTACAAGGTTTATCCATCTTTATAATACTTTATGGAAATCCCAGGTAAGGGGGGAAAAGGAGGGAACAAGCACAGATTGGAAGTCATGCATTATTTTCTTTTATCTTTTCTCTTTCATTAAATGCCACCATTCTTGGGATGTATTACAATGACTATACCCATTTGATATATATCACTTTGCTATTCTGGACACATCAATTGTAATGCTGCACACTCTACTATGGATACTGTAATAAGTGCATGTGCATTCTTGTTTGACGGCAATAAAATATTATTTTGATTTAAAAAAAAAAGGTATTAGCCAGTGTATCCCAATGGGAAATAAATTTAAAAGCGCTAATAAAAGACCAGGGTGGCTTAACTCTGACATAAAAGCAAAGGAGAAGGCCTTCAAAAAATATAAGACTGAGGAGTCTCTGTCAACATTACATATTTTATAAGGTGTGCAATCAGGGTGGCTAAGATAGAACATGAAAGACACATAGCAGAGGACAGTAAAAAGAATCCCAAAAAAAAAAAAAAAAAAAAAATCTTCAAGTATATAAATAGTAAGAGAGGGAGGTCAGATCATATTGGCCCCATAAAGAATGTTGCAGGGAATCTGGTTACAAAGGATGGAGAGATGGCAAAGGTGTTGAACTTCTTAGTATTCACGAAAGAAACGGGGGGCCCAAGTATTATCCAAAACTACAATGTTGGTCCTCACGACATGTCACATGAAGCACCCTCATGGCTAGCTGAGGCTAAAATTAGGAATAGACTTGGAAAAACTTAATGTTAAGTCACAGGGACCAGATGGCTTGCACCCGAGGGTCCTTAAAAATTAGGCACAATGGTCTGGCAATTGCTTGACTGAGTTCCTTAAGAGCAGACTAGTGACTGGTATGGTAACAGCTGATTGGTATATCCCTGGGAACTACAGGCCAGTTAGCTTAACATCAATAATATGCAAGCTCTTGGAGGGAATAATAAGGGATTACATACAAGATTATTGTAATGAAAACTGTATCATTAGCTGTAATCAGCACAGTTTCATGAAAAATTGCTCTTGCCAAACCAATCTATTAACCTTCTATGAGGAGGTGAGCTGCTATCTAGATAAAGGAAGGCCTGTAGACATGGTGTATCTAGATTTTGCAAAAGCATTTAATACCGTTCCCCATAAACGCTTAATGTACAAACTAAGGTCTGTCGGCATGGGTGAATATTCGCTATTATCACACGGATTCTCCTCCTGGCCAATCGGGCCCGCCAAAGCAATGCGCCATAATGATCATAGTAGCACACAAGGGTTCAATCTATTTTCCACAAGAGAGAGACATCTGTTGCATGTGAAATGTTTGTGGGTAAATCGTTTTTGCAGATTCATTTATATTTATATTTTCAGCTTTAAACAGGGGTTACAGACACTAGGTGTGCTTGAGAAGATCCAGGCTTATCCAGCTGCTTTTTGGAGCGTCCTGTGCATGAAGCCTGAAAGGCTAACTGCCAAAGCTATGGCCGACTTATTCACCGTTACTCATTATGCAGACCCAGCCAACATTCAGAAGTATAATGCGGTCAACCTTTGGAAGGAGTATCTTCAAGACACAGAAGGTTAGTTGTGTTTAAAATGATGTTTGAAAGTGCTCGTCCTTAACAGAAATTATTGAAAACCTTCCTACCTGGAAAATAAGCAAGTAAATGCTTTACCCAATGTCTGAGGAATTGTCATGCAAAGTCCGCAGGGATATATCATTTTAGCAGAGTCCACCTTCTTCCATCCTTCTGCTGAACTTTGCCTTTTCACTGTATCCTGAAAAAACAAGGTGGTCAGCAGGAGAAGCCATTGAGAGTTTTGGGGGACACAGGAGAAACCTTTCCTATGGACTTCACATGAAGGTTTCTTGTGATCTAAGTGAAGTTTTGGAGGTGTGGGCAGCAGAAAAGGTGGGTTTCCACTGGATTTGCATGTTTTCAATAACTTGGATTAACAGGTTTATAATGCTTTAATATGTTTTATAATGCTTGTGTTTATGTATTCTCTATTACGTGTTCTAATACAACTCGTGTTCATTATCTGCAGATGGAGTCACCTCTGTTTCACTGGAAAACATTCTGAGTTTTGCAACGGGTTTGTGCCACATACCTCCAGCTGGTTTTCATCCACAACCATCCATTCTGTTTCATTACACACCTATCATTCCCACAGCATGGAAAAACAAAAATTGTATTGAGGTTCCAGGGAAGAATGCCTACCGCGCGTTCAGAAAAAGCATGGACAGGGCCATATGTGATGCACTGTGCAAAACATAGCATTCTTATATATTTGTTGTGTTTCTTGCTGCTGTGTCACGCCTCTCAGCCCTGGAGGGGAGAGGGTACATGTGGCTCAGAACAATGACCTCAGAAGTGACTGGCCACAATTTGATACATATATTTGTGTATATGTATGTGCAATCCCTCCATGAGGATGTGAGGACACTGCACTTCCTTGTTAATCCTTTTTTGTTTCTTTTCTAACTGAGAACTGATGTTAAGGGTCACCTAAATAGTTCAGACCTAGTGTCTTAGGTGCATATTTGGTGCTTTTTGTTTCCAGAAGCATATGTTGTATTGTTCTGTGATATTTTTTTTTTTTTTTTAATGCTTTTTTACAAGAGTGATATTTCACTCTTTTTATGATCGACCACAAGGATAGGAAAAAAAATCCTGATAAATATAAATAGGCATTTGATTTCTGGGGAATAGACCGCTAATTGTGACTTTGCTGCAAAGTAATCAAGCTGCTAAAACAGCCACTAGGCATGATAATAAAGAACTTAATCTTTTCCATTTTTGGGAGGTATATAGATATATTAATCATACAGTACAGGACGTAGGCTTGGTATTAATAGACCCTGGTTATAGGCGTGTACCTTCAGGTGACTGGACACCGGCAAATATTTGAATGATATGCTACCTGGGTGTCCACTATAATCCTACCCCACTCCATGAGTCCTCAGGTATTTACTAGTGTCCTAAGCTAACGGACCTCTTCCTCCTTACAAAGCAGTCACTGTTACATAGTTAGTCTGCTTGAAAAAAGACACAATTCCATCTAGTTCAATCAATAAAAAAAAAAAAAATCATACAATCCCATGTACACAATCCTATACCCACATTTGACCTAGAGGAAGGCGAAAAAGCCCAACAAAGCATGCTCCAATTTGCTGCAGCAGGGAAAAAATTCCTTCCTGATCCCCTGAGAGGCAATCTGATTTTCCCTGGATCAACTTTACCTATAAACGTTAGTACCCAGTTATATTATGTACATTTAGGAAAGAATCCAAGTCTTTTTTTAAAAGCAATCTACTGAGCTGGCCAGAACCAGCTCTGGAGGGAGATTATTCCACATTTTCACAGCTCTTACTGTGAAGAAACCTTTCCGTACTTGGAGATGAAATCTTTCCTCTAGACTTAGAGTTCCCCCTTGTCCTCTGTGATGACCTTAAAGTGAATAACTCCACACCAAGTTCACTATATGGACCACCTATGCTGTTGGCTTAGTCCATGTCTTGGCATACAGTACAGGGCACAGGCCAAGCTGCCCTCTGCTCCTGTGTTATCCTGCAGTGCTCTTAAAATTTGTAGGACTCAGAGTGAAGTAGGGTTATATTGAGATGGCCAGGGGTTGTGTGCTCAAAAGCTTTGCCAGTGTCAAATCACATGAAGGTACCAGCCTACAACCCAGGATCTATGAACAACCATCTTGCATCCTATACTGTACTCCCAAGATATATAATTGCCAGGTAAGTAAAAATTCCTTTTTTAAACAATCCTAAAGAATTTTTCCAATCCCATAAATACTGTATACCTTTTTTTATATATCTATGGGAAAAGGGTAAAAGTATGGATTTACTTTTTTTTTAATAAATGCAGGGCAGACCAAATGAAATTATAGTTATAGGCTTTCTCTAAAGTGTAAAGCCTCCTCTGTCAAATGGCAAATGTCACTTAAATTACCTTTGGCTGCATGTTGTTGAAATGGATATTAAAGCGGATCTTGCAGTAAAACGGATAGTCTGCTCAAATTGCCCTGCCCCCCTTCTTCCCCTCCTTTACACACCACCTACTGTTAGAAGGTATAAAATTTACTTGTTAAAGTCTGTATTATTATACTTGCCTTGCCTTGCATCCCGTCTTCTGCATTGCTCACCATGCCTATGGGAAGATTCCTGGGGAATGCAGAGGAGGCAAAATCTCCAGACATTTCAGTACATTGCAAGTGCATCTTCCTGTGAGATTTCAGCTGCTCTGTATTTCCCAGGATCTAGCTGGAAGCAGTGTGAGGTCATCCTTGTCTTGACAGGGGGCTAGGTAAGTATAAGGCTTCATGCACACAGGACTTTAAAAAAACAGCCAAAAAATGTCAGTAGCTTATCAAGAATGTTTTCAGCTTTTACCAGCGTTGTATTACTGCCATTTTTTGCGTTTTTTAGCATTTTTAAAGGGCCAGCGTTTTTTTTTTTTTCAATTGATCTAAAACGTTGGGGATTGACGTTTTTGAGCTTTTGAATGTTTTTACAGCTGAAAAACGTCCTAAAGAACCCTCTGGTCTTGGTTTTTTTTTTTTTACAGCTCAAAAACGTCACTGCTAAAAGCAGTTGATAACAGCCTATGTGTGCATGAACACAGGATAACATGATGGAGAGTTTGACTGAAAAAAAAAACATCTGCAGCTAAAAACAGCTGCTGAAAAACTGTCAAAAAACGTCCTGTGTGCATGAGGCCTAAATCCTAACTGTCTTATTTTTTTTTTACAGGTATATTTTATACCTATTAATAGTAGGGTGATTTTGAAGGGGAGGGAGGGGGATCAGACAGTGTAACCGAACCTTGCATTTTACTGGAAAGACTGCTTTAAGTGGATCTCATAAATTTGTATAAACAAAATATTTTGGTCCGTTAAAAATATAGCAAGCAGGAATACAGTCCAAGCTAACGTTTGTTTGGTTTTTTTTCCTGCTTGGTTCATGCCTTACCTCAGTTCAAGGTTTTGGAAAGTATTAATCTACCAATCTGCAGGATTGTATTTTATTTATACGTTGTGTGTCTTTTTTTTATGTATAATTTTGATTTTTGTCAAGGGTATTGTTCTAAAGTATGTATTTAGGTTCTTTGTTGTTTCATGTTGTATTTTGGAAGACTGTAACATATTACAGTATTTATGCTACTGTACAGCTGTTTTCAGTTTCTTCTCATTATGAACTTAACACTTTATAGTTTGTTCAGATTGTATAACTGAGTACATCTGACAAAACTTGGGTAATCATCATTTCTATGTTAAATGTCCATAACTCCTGGTCTGTAGAAAAACTACACACTCTGTGAAAGCAAACCAATGTTGACCCCCACCTGTCTACTAGCCCCTCATATGTTCTGCGTTTTTGGGTTAGTGATGTCCCTCCTATCTGAACTTTTCTTAGGTAAGCTTGTCTGAACTATAAAAGGTCATTATTGCTGTTTTAGTGCTTCATGCTTCCTGAAAGAACAACTTCCAGAACAAGAGTAGGTGGAGAGAGAACACAGCATCTATAGTGTGTAATTGAAGCTAAAATGATTTTGAATAGGATGGAGAAAGATTGGAATGGCTGTCAGGGCTTGTACTGACATCTGGGATGCTGTTAGAGAGATTTCCTCTCACCATTACAGCTTAACCAGTCAGGAAGTGAAGAAAAAAAAACAATCTAACTGGGACACAGCAATACGAATTTTTTTTTTTTGTGTAAAGTTATATTTATTGAAAAATTTTTTCAGATAGTTACAAAACAAAGCCTATTGGGCATACCCAGGCTTCAGAGAACAAACAATCAACAAACAAAAAAGCAAAGGAAAAAAAAAAAAAAAAATGTATACCCAGAACTTTAAAGTGCTCGCTGCCGCCCAATACCCAGACCCAGTGACTGCCACCCACAAAGAGGAGGTAGTCAGGAGTATCTTAAAGTCATTAAGGGGAAATATTTCGGTGTATACGGCGATCCCCTACAGGTTGTTTTAAACTATTTCACACCGTGTATACCAATCTTAGTCTAAGATGATTACGGAGTTACACTCCCAGACCCATCAATATAGATTCTAATGAACAACTCAGTCACCAGTAAAGTGCACTCACACAGAGGACACCCGAAGGTATCTTACCAAAATACCGTACCAGAAATTCTATGAGGACTGATGGAGGAGAAACACCCACCGTCAGTGACCCAGACCCATAACCCGCCGTCGCTCGTGAAATTTCAAGACCCATATGTAAAAAAAAAAAAAAAAAGG
>BLSH010283353.1:741779-759818 GCA_018402905.1 Glandirana rugosa
AAAATCCTTAAAGAGAACCTATTTTATCGACAGGTTTTATGGTTCGGTAACTGAGACTAAATTTCGTGGACACGTTCTATTTCCTCTTTAAATCAGAGTCAATGGCTTGGTATTTTGGACAGCTATTTTATCCAAGAGAAATTCCTAAAACATGGCCTGTTGGGGGTACTTGAAGACAGGGTTGAGAACCACTGCTATAGAGGACAAGTATAGGTTATCTTCCTAATCAATGATAACATACAATTAAAGTAAGTACAATTAAGTACAATGATAACATACAATTAAAAACCCTGCCATTATGCAAAAAAGAGGAAAAACCGGTTCTTTTAGCAAAGCAGAATTTACCTGACACAGGGGACAGAGAAAGAAACATCCTGGACTCAGTACAACAAAAGATTTCAAAAATTGAAATAAAATTGGTTTTACCAATAGCCGGCTGTTTTGATGTCCTGTCCGGATCGCTTCTTCCCTTCGGTCTGCTGTGAAGGAAATTTCTGTAGGCTCCTAAAATTCTCTGGCTTGCCATCTGTCATAATTGCCCCCACATAGTGGATTTGTACAGAGCAGTCTGGATCCTCCTCTTCTCGGGTCCCTCTTTTGTGATCCTGGCTCCACCCTCCTGTTCAGTGCCCCCACAGCAAGCAGCTTGCTATGGGAGCACCCAAGCCGAGTCACAGCTCCCTGTGTCCATTCAGACATGGAGCCCCGACCCCACCCTCTCTTCCCTGATTGGCTAGCTGACTTTAAATGACAGCAGCAACAGCCAATGGTGCCGCTTCTGCATCTCAGGCAATCGGGAGGGAGAATCTCAGATGGCTAAGACACTTGTGGACATCGCTGGGCAGAGAAGGCTTCACAAAGAAGGCTTTTTATCTTCATGCATAGAATGCATGAAGATAAATAAAAAAATATAGGATTTTTTTGTCATGCTTACCTGTAAAATCCCTTTCTTTGAATACATAATGGGATACAGAGTTAGGCTAATATTCATTCCCTCCTGGGTTATACTTTGTCTACCAGTGTCCTTTCACCTGATGATAAAGTCTTACACAAGAAGTGATCCCCTATATAACCCCTCCCATACAGGAAGCACTTCAGCAGTTTGTGTCCCGAACAAGGGATCCCTTGGCAATCGGAGCAGATGCTCTAGTAGTTCAATGGAGCCAGTACTCCCTGGTTTATGCTTTCCCCCCTGATCCCTCTCTTTCCACATTTATTGGATGCGGAGAGAGGGGGTCCCAGGCATTCTAGTGGCACCAGCCTGGCCCAGAAGGCCCTGGTTTCCAGAGATTGTGAGATTGGCAATAGATGGGCCATGGACACTTCCGCGTGGCCCCAATCTACTGTCTCACAGTCCTATATTCCACCCCAATTTACAGTCTCTAAATGTGATGGCATGGCTATTGAAGCCAGGGTGCTGAAGGATTGTGGCATCTTCGGACCAGTGGTGTCAACCCTAGAGAATGCTAGGAAAGTGGTCACTAGGAAGATCTATCATAAGGTCTAGAAGACTTACATTGCTTGGTGTGAAGCCAGAAAATGGCATCCTTGGAAATACATGATTGGGAGAATTCTCTCTCTTATACAGTCGGCCGTGGAAATCAGATTGGCCTTGAGTACAATCAGAGGTCAGATTTCAGCCCTGTCAGTATTCTTCCAAAGACCTTTAGCCTCTCATTCGCTGGTCCGAACCTTTATGCAGGGGCAACTCGTTTGCTTACCTCCCATTAGGTCACCTAGGTGTCCTTGGGACTTAACCTCTACAGATCCGCGCTATAGCCGATAGACGGCTACATCGCGGATCTGAATGGCTGGGCGGACGTCCATGGACATCCGCCCCTTTGCGTACTCCCCACGTGCACTCACAGCTGGCGGCGCGCTCTCGTGGTCGCCTCCGCGGGTCGGGCGGACTCTATGTCCGCTTGTGACCGTGATCTCCTAATAGAGCGGGGAACCGCCAATGTAAACACGGCGGTTCTCCGTTCTGTTGGGGGGGGGGGGGTCATAACAGATCTACCGATCCCTGTGATTGGGATCAGTGAGATCTGTTTTGTCCCTGCCAGCCCAGCCCCCATACAGTTAGAACACATACAGGGAACAGTGTCAACCCCTTCCCTGCCAGTGACATTTATACAGTAATCAGTGGCTATTTACATTTCTGATCACTGTATAAATGTCATTGGTCCCAAAAAGTGTAAAAAATGTCTGGAATGTCTGCTGCAATGTCACAGGCCTGAAAAAAATCGCAGATCGCCGCCGTTACTAGTAAAAAAATTTAAAAAAAAAAAAAAAACATCAATTCTCATAGTTTGTAGACGTGATAACTTTTGCACAAACCAATCAATATACGCCGATTGCGATTCTCCCCCCCCCCCCACAAAAAAAATATGTAGGAGAATATATATCGGCCAAAACTGATGAATATTTTTATATATATATATTTTTTTTTTTATATTCTAGCAAAAAGTAAAAAATATTGTTCTTTTTTCAAAATAGTTTTTTTTTTTTTTTTTTTTGTTTATAGCGCAAAAAATTAAAAACCACAGAGGTGATCAAATGCCACCAAAAGAAAGCTCTATTTGTGGGGGGGGAAAAGGACGCCAATTTTGTTTGGGTACAGCGTCGCATGGCCATGCAATTTGTAATTCAAAATGTGGCAGCGCTGGCTGAAGGCCGAAAATTGGTCTGGGCAGGAGGGGGGTTTAAGTGCCCAGTAAGCAATTGGTTAAATTTAGTGCTGTCTGTGATACAGAAAAAACCCTGTTGTCACACAAGCTGTCTTCCTGATGGCCATCACCTCGGCTAGGAGAGTATCAGAATTGGCAGTCCTTTCATGTAGGGAACCATACCTAATTCTTCACCACGACAAGGTGGTGTTGCATCCTATTCCATTCTTCTTGCCAAAGTTGTGGCAAAATGATTAAATCAGAACATTGTTTTGCTTTCTTTTTTTCCCTCAGCCTCGTTCGACGGAAGAGAGACGGCTGCACTCCTTGGACTTTGTCCGGGCAGTCAGTTTATTTGTCTAGATCTGAGGATCACACTCCTGTTTTCCCAGAAGGACCCAAGAAGGGGTAGGCAGCGTCTAAAGCTTCCATTACGTCCTACGGTCTGAAACGTAAAGCTCCTCCCTTCAGGATGAGAGCTCATTCTACCAGGGGTGTAGGACCCCCTGGGCTTTTCACCATCAGGTATCTGTGCCTCAGATTTGTAAGGTTGCCACCTGGTCTTCAGTGCATACGTTCAAAAATGTTATTGAATGGATATTCAAGTAGCCGAGTATTCGGCTTTTGGACGCAGTGTACTGCGGGCTGCTGTATAAGGTCTGATGGCTATTGTTTTGCAGGTTGTCTCCCTCCCCGCAAGGCTATTACTCTGGGACGTCCCAGTAGATAATGAATATTAGCCTAACTGTGTCCCGTGATGTATGAAAAAGAAAATAGGATTTCTCTTTAGTTCATTGACAGAGGCAGCCTCTTAATCTTGACATGTGGGGTATGCACCTTTTACCAGGAGTAGACTAGGCAGAACACAAGACAAAAAGCAAGCTAGCCCCTCCTAGGGGGAAGTCCTCACTCTGCATAACCCCCTCCGCCCTGCTAGCGCTTCAGTTTTTTTCTGCCTAGTGCAAGGAGTAGCACCTAGGCTCCCTGTTGGGATCTGCGGTTCCCCGATTTTATTTTTTTCTCAAGCTATCTGATGAATGCAATAAAGCAGCCGGCTGGGTGACATGCTGGAGATCTTTAGGTCCAGGTAGTCTCCCCAGCGCAGCCGATGGATGCAAGCTGTCCCTTAGCTGCCTGCGGGGTCGGCCGCATCGGGCCCCGTTCTGTGCGGGGCAGCCGGCGGGTTAAACGTCCTGCCAGCGCGCTGAGTGACCGGTCTGCGGCTTGCGTCGAGAAATCGCATGGCCGACAGCTCCCTCCCCACCTGTAGGGGCAGCAGGTCTGTCTCGGGTGGCTACCCGCTGTGCCCCTCTGGAAGGGTGAGTACGCCTCGGGGGTGCGGAGGGGGGGCTGGCGGGTGTCCCCCCCTCCGCTTCAGTGCTGCTGTCCTGGGTCTCCTGACCATGCCGCCATTTTTTCGGGGCCGGCCACCATTTTGCCGGAGTCGCTGCCATTATTGTGGTGGTTTGGCCATTTTTGGTTGGTCTCCTGATGGGCAAATAGCATGTGCTTTGGCGCCGTTTCCTCATTCTGGACGGCGTGCTCAACGTGTGGGGGGAGCTCAGCAGCAGCAGCAGTGGAGGCAGAGCGGCACACACTCTTTCAGCAGGTATAGCTGGCTTCTCCCTGGGGTGCTGGTAGCGGCGCAGTGCAGGTCCTCTGGTGCATTTCCGGTCCGTGGGCAACTGAGGGGTAGCCTGTGGTGGGCGTGCGGCCAGTAGGCCTCACTGGTGTCCGGGGGGTGGCGCATGGCGGCTGAACCGGGCTTGTCTGTTCCGGAAGTCTCCGCGGAGGCTCCGGCGGTGCTGGGACCTGTAGTCCCACTAGACAAACTGACTTCAATTCTGGAAGAGTTTCTCGCCCGGGTGGAACCGATCCGTGGTAGGGGGGTGGCGAAGAAGCCACTGAGGAGGATTTGGAGCCGGAAGGGGGTTATGTGATCACATGGACCCCGTGGACCTGTCAGATGGGGAATTGGCCCCTTCTGATGGTGAGGAGGAGCAGAGGGCCACCGTAGCATGGGAAAAAGCGTTGGTGGGCTCCCTGGTGGCTGCCGTCCACGAGACGCTGCGTTTGGGCCAGGCCGGGACGTCGCAAGAGGGGGCTTACGCCTTTGGGTCCCATAGGCCGGCTCGGACTCCTAGGGTTTTCCCTTATGTGCCATACTTTGACCAGTTCTACAAGGAATGGCAGCGTCCTCAGAATTCCTTCGCATTACCTAAACACTTTTCTGTGTGCTATCCTTTTGAGGATAGCTTGTTGCAGAAGTGGGTGTCCCCCGTGGTTGACCAGCCGGTGGCCCGCCTGAACAAGGCTACCACGATCCTGATGGAGGGCTCTCCATCTTTTAAAAACCCAGCCGACAGGTGGACGGAGGCGGTGTCCAAGGCTATGTTCTTGGGGGCGGCCATGCGGCCGGTACTGGCGTCAGCGAAGGTGGCGCAGACACTCATGGAGTGGGCGACATGATTTGGGGGACCTCGTGGTCCCTTCGGAGTCGTTGCTGCTGGCTGACCAGCTGGCGCAGGGTCCCAGGTACCTCTGTGACGTGGCCTTGGACGTAGCTCCCATGCTGTCAAAACTCAGTTTTTGCAATCGTCATTAGACGGCTGCTGTGTCTAAGGTGCTGGTCGGGCGACCATGCGTCGAAAAAAGGCCTCAGAGACCTGCCGTTCCAGGGTGGTTGGCTGTTTGGGACTTCCCTGGATGAGATCATTAGGAATTCCACTGGGGGGAAGAGTACTTTTCTTCTGGAACCCAAGCGGCGGGAGCAACGCCGTAAACAGGGTCCCTCCTTTTCTACTCAGAAGCGTTTTTTTAATGCACCCGGTAGGGGGTCGGCTTCTGGGGTTCGCGGACAGGTGGACCACCCACATCTCGGATCTTTGGGTGCGGGAGGTGGCGTTGTCCGGGTACAAGAGAGTTCTGTACCCTGCCCCCGGACAGGTTCTTCCCCACAAATCTGAGGCTCCCTCCGGGGTGTCTGCTATCTCTGTTTGGGGCCGTCCAGGCTCTGTTAGAGTAGGGGGTGATTGTCCCGGTTCCTCCCGCGGAAAGGTTCCGCGGGTTTTATTCCAACCTCTTTGTGGTTCCAAAGAAGGATGGAGTCAGGCCGGTTCTGGACCCGAAGGCGCGCAAATTTAGGATGGAGTCCGTCCGTTCTGTCGTGGCTGCGATGCGCCAGGGGGATTTCCTGGCTTCTCTGGACATCAGGGACGCGTACCTTCACGTCCCCATTGGTGTTTGGCATCAGTGTTTTCTGCGTTTCGCGGTGGGGGACCTCCACTACCAGTTTGTGGCGCTCCCTTTCGGCCAGGCCTCCGCTCCGCGGGTCTTCACCAAGCTGTTGGCTCCGGTGCTGGCTCTGCTGAGGCAGAGGGGCATTGCGGTGGTGGCATATCTAGACTATCTGCTCCTGCGGGCGGCCTCGGCTTCTGCCCTGGAGGACAGTGTCTCGATCGCCCTGGCCTCCCTGCGGGATTTTGGCTGGTTGATCAACCTTCAGAAGTCGACGCTGGTCCCCTCGCGCCGCCTAGAATATCTGGGCCTGATACTGGACACAGAGCAGGCGAGGGTGTTCTTGCCTCCGGCCAAGTTGCTGACGCTGCAAACTGCGGTACGGGTTCTGCTGTCACGATGGTGGTCTTCCTTACGTTTCTGCATGCGGGTGTTGAGGCTCATGGTGTCGGCCTTCGAAGCGGTACCGTATGCCCAGTCACACCCAGCTCCTGCAGCGGACGATTCTGTCGTCCTTCCCCTGGAATGGTCAATTGTCACGACCGACGCCAGCCTGGCGGGCTGGGGAGGAGTCCTGGGGCGGTTGTCTGCCCAGGGCTGATGGTCCTGGGAGGAGTCCCGTCTTCTGATCAATGTGCTGGAAATGCGGGCGACCAGGCGCTGCCTCTCCCTTTTGGTCAGAGAAGTTGCACGGTCGGCCTGTTCGGGACCAGTTGGACAACGCCACGGCGGTGGCGTATGTGAACCATCAGGGCGGCACAAAGAGCGTGGCAGCAGCCGCGGAAGCGGCCCACATCTTGAGGTGGGCAGAGCTTCATGTGCCGGCCATCTCAACCGTTTACATTCTGGGTGTAGAGAATTGGCAGGCGGACTTTCTCAGTCGCCAGACTCAGGATCAGGGAGAGTGGTCCCTGCATCCGGAAGTGTTCCGTCAGATCTGCCAGAGGTGGGGCATGCCAGATGTGGACCTGCTGGCGTCCCAGTTCAATCGCAAGGTGCAAACCTTTGTGTGCAGAGCAAGGGATCCGTTGGTGGACGTCCTTGTGGCTCCGTGGTCTCGGCACCGGCTCCTTTACGCCTTCCCTCCTCTCAAGCTCCTTCCGCGCCTGTTGCGCAGGATAGAAGTGGAGGGGATTTCGGCTGTCCTGGTGGCACCGGATTGGTCTCGGCGTCCTTGGTATGTCGATGTGGTACGGATGGTAGCAGATGTTCCCTGGCGGCTACCGCTACGCGAAGATCTGCTATCGCAGGGGCCCATTTTACACCCTGCTTTACACTCGCTGGCTTTAACGGCCTGGCTATTGAATCCAAGGTATTGAGGGATAGGGGGGTCTCTGAGTCAGTGATCCCCACCATGCTTAAGGCACGTAAGTCCATGTCCCGCAAGATCTATCACCGCACCTGGAAGGCTTATATCGCCTGGTGCGAGGCTGGGGGGTGGAACCCCCGTTCCTTTTCAGTGACTCATGTGCTGGCCTTTCTGCAGCAAGGCCTGGATCAAAAGCTGATACTGAGTACCCTCAAGGGGCAGATTTCTGCCCTGGGGATTCTTTTCCAGCGTCTGTTAGCGGCGCACTCTTTGATTCGTACGTTTGTACAGGGGGTACGTCATGTGGCTCCTCAGGTGCGGTCGCCCCTGGCGCCGTAGGATCTGAACCTGGTACTTTCAGTACTGCAGAAGCCGCCGAATGAAAAGGTAAGGGACATTTCTTTGCAGTTGCTCTCGCAAAAGGTGGCCTTCTTGGTGGCCATCACATCCGCCAGGCAGGTGTCTGAGTTGGCGGCTTTGTCTTGTAGATCTCCTTACTTGGTCCTGCATAAGGACAAGGCAGTGCTACGCCCATCTCCTTCGCTCCTTCCGAAACTGGTTTCCTCTTTTCACATTGAGGACATTGTCCTTCCTTCTTTGTGTCCGCGCCCGTCTCATCCTAAGGAGGTTGCGTTGCACTCCCTGGATGTGGTTAGGGCTCAGCGGGTGTATTTGTCAGTCACGGCCTCTTTTCGGAGGTCGGACGCATTGTTCGTGGTGGCGGATGGCCTGCGCAAAGGGCTGTCGGCCTCGTCGGCCACTATTTCGCGTTGGATTAGACATACCGTGACCCATGCGTATGATGTTCCGGGTCAAAAAAACCCTTTTCTGGTCATTTCACCAGTGCGATTTAGTATTTCCTGGGCTTTCCGACACCAAGCGTCTGTGTCTCAAGTGTCCAAGGCTGCCACTTGGACCTCTGTGCACACCTTTGGTAAGTTGATGTGTCAGCATCTGCGGATGCTGCTTTTGGCCGCAAAGTTTTGCATGCGGCGGTGTAGGTGCGTCTGGCACCTCCTGGAGAATTTCCGTTGGGTACAGTTGTTCATGTGTTGCCCACCCCTCTTTTGTTTGACACTGCTTTGGGACGTCCCCACATGTCAAGATTAAGAGGCTGCGTCTGTCAATGAACGAAAGAGAAAATAGGATTTTTTGACCTACCGTAAAATCCTTTTCTCTGAGTTCATTGACAGACGCAGCACCCACCCCTCTGTGTTCTGGGTTTGTACTGCTTGTTACGAACTGAAGTGCTAGCAGGGCGGAGGGGGTTATGCAGAGTGAAGACTACCCCCCTGGGAGGGGCTAGCTTGCTTTTTGTCTGAACTGTGTTCTGCCTAGTCTACTCCTGGTAAAAGGTGCATACCCCACATGTCAAGATTAAGAGGCTGCGTCTGTCAATGAACTCAGAGAAAAGGATTTTACGGTAAGTCAAAAAATCCTATTTTTTCATCATACTTACCTGTGAAATCCTTTTCATTGAATACGTCACAGGACACAGAGGTCCTTCCCCTCTTTTTTTGAGGATTCGGTGCTTGCTACAAAACCGAAGTGCTTCCTGTATGGGAGGGTTATATAGGGGATCACTTCCTGTGTAAGACTTTGCCTACCAGTGTCCATTCACCTGATGATGATATAACCCAGTAGATAATGAATATTAGCCTAACTCTGTGTCCTGTGATGTATGAAAAAGAAACTTCTGCCTTTGCAACTCCTTTTAAGCTGGCCATAGACTGTTTGAATCTCGGGTGATTCAGCATGAACTGGTCGAGCTTGGAACCATGTATGAGCAGGCTGAATGTACCCACGGTGCTCGATTGATCAACTTGGGTACAACCAGCCTGTTAGGTTTTACATGTGATTATTGCTAGCGGCTGTGTTTTATCCTGCCAGCAACTCTGATGTCATTCCATGGGCTGGCGTCACACTTGAGCATTGCATTAGGGCAGTCCTTTTATTTATGGCAACAGAAAAAAACTGTACCCTTATCTTTTATTTACGCAGAGCATTACACAGGCAGGATATTTTTTATCCATTTTACTGCACTGGGTTATTAAATACAGGGGTTTGGTTACTAAGTGCAACTGTGCATGGCAGCCAATCAGCTTCTAACTTCTGCTTTGACAAAAATCCTGGTTTTTGTGCAGAGCTGCCCCAGATTTTGCACTACAGTTTTCGTAAATCAACCTTACAGTGTCTCTGAGACCTGTCAGCCAAGCAAGAGAAATTTGATGAAGTCCTCCAGCTATGCTAAAAAGTGCTCATGAAGGAATCTCTGCAGCTGGCTATTGTATTCAAGCAGCTTCAGCCCCTGTGGCTGCCTAACTACCCTAACAGTGATTACATTTGAAATGATAGTTATGGGTGCTGCTGGGAATGTACTGAGTTGGCATCAGGTAACACCCTGTGGCAACACAAACCATTACACCAAGAAGACAGTGGCATGGCCTGACAAGCAGGCTTTTTTTAGTTTAATATAGACGTTGGTGGTCAGAGAGTTTAGAAGAGATGCTGAAGGTTCTTCTAGGGGAGGGACTAAATTTGTAACGCATCTAACCTATCAATGGCCGCAAATGTGTTGTAGTGTTACCATAACTCAATAAAACAATGGAAAATCAAATTCTTACTTTTTCTGGTGTTTATCCATGGTAGCATAAGCCTGGTTGGTCACACCTCCCCCATCCAACCCATAGGACTGTTACAATGCTATAAAAGAGAGCTATGCCTCTATTCCATTCTTGTAACTAGAACAAGCAAAAGGGAGGGATGAATACGGCCATGGGTAGGCAATGCTCGGGGCATGTTTTTTAAAGTGATTTCTCAACAAAATAAAGCATTGAGACATGGATGTGTAGGGGAGTTTGCGTGAAATATTAAAAAAAGTTTTAAATAGTGTTTTTGGTGCTCTCATGCAGTGAAGATCCGCTTTTAAAATTAGGTAAACAGTTCACAAAATTACATCCATATACATTAATACCAGAAGGATTTACTTTGACTTCTACTCTCTACAATGCCCATTTTTTTCTATGATCTGTAACTTTGTTTCAGCAATAGGATATAGGGCTTTTCGAAAAGCTTTGTATGCAAAGGTGTCTTTAGGGCAATCTAGACAAAGGGAAAAAAAGATGGTGCAGGAGAGACATCTTGTGGAGTACTAGAGGTAGTGTAGTCTCTTCAGGAACACTGGGAGAAGTGTGACTCCTAGTGGAGAAAAGGAGGAAGTTCAGGAGAATAAAGCACCAGATGGCTACTTTGAGGAGCTTTGTGCTCGTTAAAAAAAAAAGAGGCCTATTTACAGATAAGGCATTCCTTTAATATGTTTTTCACTAATCATTGCTGTAGTGCATGAATTAATGCCACACTCTCTTCTTAGTGATTGGAGACTCTTCAGCTCCCTGGATCCTGGCTGAAGTGGATTACATGAGGCTCCAATAAAGGTACACTGAGTGGGAGTGGACTTCTTGACCTAAAGGCCACCTCTGGGGAATGAAAAATGCTCTACTGCAATGGGCTGCCTCTGCACTGCAAGTGTTAAATGCTTGTTTAGGTCTAGGGTGCTGCCTAAAGCACTTCAACCTACCATATCCTCTCCTGGCATTCTCTGTGCTCTAGCACTGGACTGTGCTGAAGGCCCCATTCACACCTGAGCTTTTTGTAGCTTGAAGCCTGAAGCTACAAAACGCTGGAGGGGGGGAAAAAATAAAAATCAATGATTTTCTATGGTTCACATCTCCACTCAAAAACGCCTGAAGCTCAAACAAGTTCTGGAAGTATTTTTTCAGGCAGATTTGACGGTTTCTGCTTTTTACATAGGTGACCTTTTGACCCATACAAAATTGCGGTAAAATCGCGCGACTTTGCCTGAAAACAACACGTTCCGGTGTGAATGCAGTCTTGGTGTTCTCATGTACAATGCAAGGCTATGGATTATGTATTGCATTTGATGGCGAAGAGACTTTAAAGCAGTATTAAACCCAAAACCAATGTAATATGTTGCAGCTTACCAAGCCTTACATGTAGTGGCTGTATTTGTTCTCTTTTTTAGGGCTGTTTCCCCTTTTGTTTTCACCTAATGATCTGGCCAGTTACACACTTCCTATATTACATGGCACCCACTCTGGAAGAAGGAGTGCAGGGTCACCTTAGGACAGCAAACTTGTCAGTCTTGGAGAAGGAAGTGTTACATGAAGTAGCAGATTTAAATACACCAACAAACTGTAGCTCACACTATAATTATACAAGCCGTTACAGCAACAGATTTTTCTTTCTGATAAAGGTTTTACACAAAAGTTCAGTGGTACATGGTTGTCTCCACAGTCAAAACTACTACATTTGCAGGAGAGCTTGTTCTGTTGAAGAATAACAGACTTACTGGTAGGATCACGCGATGAAAATAAGGGAAAGCCTAAAAAGAAAATGAATGCATCCTCCACATCTAAGAATAGGTAAGTCACAGAATAATAAATGTTTGCTTCTGGGTTTACTACTGCTTTAAAGAGAAGCTGTAAAAAGAGAAAAAAAACAGCTGCAGATCTAAAGTGCAGGCACCTAGAGGTGAGTGCCAAAGGTGTGCAATCTGCTTTAGATCTGCAAAAACTAAAGAAGATGAAGGTTCCTCAAAAGGGTAAGTACTGCTTTAAGGCCTCCTACCCCCAAATTCGCTTTCAGAAAAAGGCATCACTACCCAAAGCATGATGGGGTGGTGAAGTCATAAGGGGGCGGGGTCTCCAGATGATGTCACCAGATGGGCACGCCCCATGTCTACAGAAGGATTGTCAGAGAACGGAGCTGGCATAAATGCAGGAGCTAGTGTTGGGAAAAGAACCAGCAGAAACGGAGGAAGAAGACATGTTGGAGCTACGATGGGCGACATTTTAAATAAAGGACTTTGTCAAAAACCATGTACTGTTTTTATTTATTTTTGATACTTTCTACAATGTACCCCATACTCCTTCACAAAGGGTGCTTCTAGATTTCAATAAGCCCCTGCCCAGGGTTGTCTGTATGTCTGTAAGAGGCCACAGAGCTCCCCCTGCCCCAAAGCACCCACCCCCCCCCCCCATGTTGAGGGCATGTGGCCTGGTACAGTCCAGGATGGGGGTAGAGCTCGCCCCCCCCCCCTCCTTTCCTGACCTGCTGGGCCGCATGCCCTACACCGGGTTTTTCATTTTTTTTGGCGTGGGGTTCCCCCTCAAGATCCATACCAGACTCAGTCAGATCCTGTTCATTGAAATTGCAGGGCAAAGTTGGATCAGAAGCCGTGCAACTTCCATGTCGGAATAGTGTGAACATAGCCTCAAAGCTAAACCTAATCTTAGCCACATTCTAAAGCTACTCTTTCTAGCCCTGTAAAGAAGACATTTTTATACTTAACTGTGCTGTAGCCGCTCCAGTCCCAAGCTGAGCTGTGTGGGAGTGTGCAGAAAAGGGAGCCGACAACCGAAGCCCCAAAGTTCTCAGGCATTTCACTTCAGTTGTCGGTTCTCTCCTGCAGACAGCAGCCGTTGGAGACTGGACCGGATCAGTTTCAGAAAAGATATGTATAGCGTTTTTTTTTTTCCAGATGCCCTTTATCTTCATAGGCAGTTTTTGGTAAAGGTGACCTAACCCAGAAGCTAATTGGTTGCTATACACAGCTGTTCCATATTCTGTCTTTGCCAGTCTTAAGCCTCTTGCACACTGCAGCTTAAAAATGCTCAATACAGCTTATTTTTTTACTGAGCTAAAATACAGCCCATTAATTGTAATGTGCCTATGCACACAGGTGCATAAAGAAGCGCTGTGTATTCTTCAGTAAAAAAATAAATAGAAAAATCTGCATTTTTGGTCAGTAATTTACACTTCATGTGCCCATATGTGTGCCAACACGCGCGTTTGCGTGCAAATGGCCAGAACATTGTGGCCATGAGAATAAATTTGCATGTATTTGTGTGAACGCATATGCTCTAAAATACGCGCAAATACATATGACAAATGTGAACGTAGTGATGTGCTACAAGCGTATAAAAAAGAAGTTCAGTTTTCGTGCGTCACCCTTTGGGCCCCTTCCGCTAATTTCGTGTTTACAAGACTGAACACTTCCAGCTCGTTCCTGGGTTCCAAACATGTGTGTTTGTACTTACAACTTTTGTTTGTCCAACTTCTGTACACACGAGCCCAAAATCGGAGGACACCTTGTCGGCAGACAAAACCTTTCTACTCGACTCATACAGCTTTTGTTGGACGATAATTGAAAATCGGCTGTCAAATGGATAGTACTAACGGTTAGATTATCGGACGACAGGCTGTCGTACTAAAAATTTCGGCCAATAATTGTACCGTGTGTACGGGCCTTTAGGCTTAGCTTACAGTTAGGTCTCTTGCACATGATACTCCTGTTTGAGCATCTACTTTTTCAGCAGTTTTTTTTTTGTTAAGATTACTTTATTAGGCACACCTATTCAATTGCTTGGTAACACAAATTCCTAATCAGCCAATCACATGGTAGCAGCTCAATGCATTTAGGCATCTAGACATGGTGAAGACGACTTGCTGAAGTTCAAACCGAGCATCAGAAAGGGGATTTAGGTGACTTTGAACGTGACATGGTTGTTGGTGCCAGACGGGCTGGTCTGAGTATTTAAAAAAACTGCAGATCTACTGGGATTTTCATGCACAACCATCTCTAGGGTTTACGGAGAATGGTCAAAAAGAGAAAATACCCAGTGAGCGGCAGTTGTATGGATGAAAATGCCTTGTTGATGTTAGAGGTGAGAAAATGGGCAGACTGGTTTGAGATGATAGAAAGGCAACAATAACTTAAATAACCACTCGTACAACCAAGGTATGCAGAATACCATCTCTGAACGTACAACACATCGAACCTTGCAGCAGAAGACCACACTGGGTGCCACTCCTGTAAGCTGAGAACAGGAAACTGAGGCTACAATTCACACAGGCTCACCAAAATTGGACAATAGAAAACTGGAAAAATGTTGCCTGGTCTGAGTCTCGATTTCAGCTGCGACATTCAGATGGTAGGGTCAAAATTTGGCGTAAACAACATGGAAGCATGGATCCATCCTGCCTTGTATTAACAGTTCAGGCTGCTGGTGATGGTGTAATGGGTTGGGTTGGATATGTTCTTGGTACACTTTGGGCCCCTTAGTACCAGTTGAACATTGTTTAAACACCACAGCCTACCTGAGTATTGTTGCGGACCATGTCCATCTCTTTATGACTACAGTGTCCCCATCTTCTGATGGCTCCTTCCAGAAGGATAACACACCATGTCACAAGCATCAAATCATCTCACCGCTGGTTTCTCGAACATTACAATGAGGTCACTGTACTTCAATAGCCTCTACAGTCACCAGATCTCAGTCAAATAGAGCATCTTTGGGATGTGGTGGAACGGGAGATTCACATCATGGATATGCAGCCGACAAATCTGCAGCAACTGGGTGATGCTATCATGTCAATATGGACCAAAATCGCTAAGGGACGTATCCAACACCTTGTTGAATCTATGCAATGAATAATTAAGGCAGTGCTGAAGGCAAAAGGGGGTCCAACCAAAGAGGGTGCTAACAAGGTGTACCTAATAAAGTGGCCAGCAAGTGTAAGGTGTCTGTGAAAAGGATTGAGAATCCAGGAAGTCTTTGCCTTTTGCCCATACAAATAATAAGTTGGCAACACAGGCAGGTAGAGCACATAAACATCACTCTCTTCAGTTCTGATAAATGTTTTAAAATGGCACTGGAATGAGGTGCTTTATAAACGCACTCCCAGCTTCTATACTTGCCTGCAGTGTGTATACATTTGTAAAGCCATTTGTTGGATTTCAGGTAGAAGTGATTCAAGCGGCTATGAAGCTGCCCATTCACTTCCACCATTGCTGCCATGCATACTGGGCTCTGCTGTCCCTCCTGTTGGCCCGGTGAGGTCATTGTGGTTTTCACTGGGGAGTGCAGAGGGAGCTCAATGAATATCCGTTTGTTGATCCTCCCTGTAAATCGACACGGAAGCAATGTGTTTTATGTCATCTCCTGGCCTTGTGCTGTCATTCAAACGATCTGTGTTCCATTAGCTACAGTGGTGTACAGGGGAGACCACTAATAGACCCAGATGTCTCCATAAAGAGAACTTGTCACCTTTATGCTAATACATAGGGAGCTATTAAGGGTTTTAAATTATTAAAGAGACAGATAGAGAATTAAAAAAAAAAGTAAACTCTTCCCCCTATAATACACGTACAATAATGTATGTGTTGGGGCACCTATGTGCGAAAATCATAATTGTCCTACACGTTACATATCACCATGCATGCCAGCATGAGATTAATAATTCTAGGCCCATTATTCATTGTTAACTTGAAACTGATGACCTGTAGGGGATTTTAAAGCATAACCTATGGAAAATATAAAGGTATTGAAGTTTGTCGCCATTTCACAGGTGCACACAATTTTAAGGCTTGACCTGTTTGGTATCAATTTACTCTGTGCAACCTCCTTTTTTATATTTTAATAGAAAATTTGGAGATTTATTGCATTTCTGTGCCCTAAAGTTAAGGCGGTTGTCTATTGAAAAAAAAAAAAAACATACAAGGGAAAGGCATAATGAGCTGGTATGCACCGCATACTAGCTCATTATGAAATACTTACCTCAGAACGAAGCTCCCGCAGGGCTGCCCACTCCCCGCAGAGGGAGCTTCCATCTTCTATGTGGGGAGTCTTCCGGGTTCGCGGCTCCGGCGCTGTGAGTGGCCTGAGCTGCGAGACATCACTCCCGTGCATGCACACAGGAGCCAGACTTTCCGGCAAGGTACAGCGCTATGCGCCGAGCCTTCGCCGGGAAATTATTGCGAATGCGATGTTAGCGGCGGCATGCAAGTGGAATATCTCCTAAACTGTACAGGTTTAGGAGATATTCATTTTACCTATAGGTAAGCCTTATTATAGGCTTACCTTTAGGTAAAAATGCCTTTTGGGGGGGTAGACAACTGCTTTAAATTTTGCATTACTTAAACCGTTGGCCTGATATCATGACACCATTTGGGGGTTTTAAAGAGGAGCTCTAGCCCTATTTATGAAAATTAGAAGTCAATGGCTTCAAAAACTGTAGCAGCTGACTTTTAATAGACACTTACCTGTCCCAGAATCGAATGTGCTCACACATAGGGGCATCAGGGACTGTTTTGGTCCTCTGTGCTGGTTTCTTAACTGTGGGTACCTGGCTGTGACAGCTTGAGGCTTCACAGCCAGCTTGCCACTGTGCATGCATGTGCTATGCATTATGAATTGTCCCGCAATTGTCTGTGACCTGTCCCAGAAGACTGCAGAGAGAGAAGAGAACTTCCGCTCTGATAGCCTAGGTACCCGCTCCCTGGCCACCCCCCCCCCCCAAACAATGTGCCACCTGTTAAAGGGGAGAAGACCTTAAAGCAGTGGTTCTCAACTCCTGTGCTCAGCACCCACCAACAGGCCAGATTTTAAGTATTACCTTGGAAGGAAGCAGATTAGAATACTGCAATCACTGAGCAGCAAATGATATCGCCTGTGATGTATTTCAGTTATCCTGCAAACATGGCCTTTTAGTGGGTCCTGAGGATAGGAGTTGAGAATCACTACCTTAAAGTGTTACTAAACCCACAACAGTAAAATCAGTCTGTATATGCAGCATAGCATGCTTGTCATACTCACTGTGGAACTTAAGGGGTTAATCCTCTGCATTGTGTAAAAAGACTCTTATACACTATAAGGACAGATCCTTCCTTCCTGCACTGTCTATCCTGGCAAAGCCATATAATACAGTGATGGTAGCAGTCCTGCACATACTCAGTTTAGTCTCTGTTGCTGGAGAGAACATTTCCTGTTTCAGTTGAACTGTTCAGGTCACATGATATTGACATCACACATGTGGGCGTGTATACAGGCTGTAGTGGAAATCTCCTATCTGAGAACTCAGCACTGGGCAAACTATGCAGTTTATCATGTGACCGTGGTATACAGATCAGTGAAAAAGGTATATAGTGGCAGTGTTTTAATGTAAAAAGAAGGTTTATAACCTGTGAGCACTGTGGGGGATGGGCACAGGAACTATTTTCATATTACCGAGTTTAGTAACACTTTAAAGCTGAACTCCTTTTGGGTGAAGTTCCATTTCAAACAATATTCAGCCCTGATGATGATGGTCAGGTGGTGGTTCTCCCGTTCTGACTGGACATCATAGAACGTCCTTCAGAATATGCTGCTCGTGAGCGCCCACGGCGGCTCTCAGTGGTGCGGTATGTCACTCAGACACACCGCATCTCTGATCATAACGTGCCTATGACGTAGGCTCTTTACCATGTGATCAGCTGTGTCCAATCAGAGCTGATCACAATGTAACTAGGAATTGCCAGTTAACGGCATTCCTCTCTAGTTTACACTGACAGCGCGTGAGTAAAGGAGAGCTGATAAGCAGCTTTCCTGACAGGGGGATCTCCCCTGAAAATCAGTGCAACCCTTTCAGTGCCCATCAGTGATGCCAATCGGTGCCAATAAAGGCTGCTCATCAGTGCTGCATATTAGTACCTCATTAGTGTAGCCTTATCAGCACATGTAAAGGAGAAAAAAATACTTATTTACAACATTTTATAACAGAAACAAAGAAAAGCTTTCTTTTTCTTTTCAAAATTTTCAGGCTTTTTTCATTTGTTTCGCAAAAAACAAAAAATACCACCAAAAGAAAGCTGTCTCAAAAAAATGATAAAAATGTAATTTGGGTACAGCATTGCATGACCGCGCAATTGTCATTCAAAGTGCAATAGAGCTGAATGCTGGCCTAGGCAGGAGGGGGGTAAAAGTGCCC
>BLSH010283353.1:778485-810898 GCA_018402905.1 Glandirana rugosa
GACCCGGGACCGATGACCAGGACCCCGGCCCCCAGACCCGACGACCCGGGACCGATGACCAGGACCCCAGACCCGACGATCCGGGACAACCAGGGCCTAGCAGCCCAGACCCCAGGACCAGTAGCCAGGGCCCAGCAGCCCAGACCCCCGGCTCCAGGACCAGTAGCCAGGGCCCAGCAGCCCAGACCCCTCGCCCCAGGACCAGTAACCAGGGCCCAGCAGCCCCGGCCCCAGGACCAGTAACCAGGGCCTAGCAGCCCAGACCCCAGGACCAGTAGCCAGGGCCCAGCAGCCCAGACCCCCGGCCCCAGGACCAGTAGCCAGGGCCCAGCAGCCAGACCCTCGGCCTCAGGACCAGTAACCAGGGCCCAGCAGCTCAGATCCCCGGCCCCGGGACCAGTAGCCAGGGCCCAGCAGCCGAAACTGTGTTAGGGGCCCCATGATTTCTGATGGCTGCCCTGACTGTTTTACATAGCACACACCCAGCTATTGATTTGCAAATGGGTGTGTGTTCTGTAAAATAGACTGAGCATGATAGAAGGCAGGAGGACTCTGGGAAATGTAGTTTCTTATGTGAGATACAGAAGCTAGTTCACTAAAAGGAAATTATATCTGAGCTCCACTGAACTCCTCCCACCATCACTAACATTATACAGCAAAGAAGGAATGAATAGGGGATTAGAGACCACAATTGCAGCTATATGGTAGGAAAATAATAATTTCAGTTATTATGTTTATTACCATGTGTAACTTTCAGGTATTTATATGAGGATTTACTAAACTATGTATGTTGCCTTTAGTTGTACTTTAACTCTGTTAAAGTTGTATCTTTATTTCAATGCAGTGTATACATCTCCCAAGAGGTACTGTCTATTTTGTCAATGGAAATGTAGTCCCTTTTATTAAAGCATAACTTAACTGTATTTGAGCACCACAAACTGAAACATTATTTAATTCATTTTAAACCACTTCAATACCGGGCACTTTAACTCCTTTCCTGCCCAGGCCAATTTTCAGGTTTCACTCTGGGCCACACTTTGAATGACAATTGCGCAGTCATGCAACACTGTACCTATATGCAATTTTTATAATGTTTTTCACACAAATAGAGCTTTCTTTTGGTGGTATTTAATCACTGCTGTTTTTTTTCCGTTTCTGTTATAAAATTTTGCAACTAAAAAATCTTAAAATTCACTACTATTAGTAAACGTAGTATGTAAAAAAAAATAAAAAATCAACTTCCCAAGAGTAGTACAGTGTTACTATGATATCTGTATTGCTCTGGTCACAGTATGGTGAAACAATAAAATAAAATAAAGACCCGCTGCTGGAGCCTTCTTCTTGTCATTGCGCCCTTGAATGTTTTGGTGATCACCTTTTGGAGATATTGTGATGATATGCCTGTTACTTCAGAGTTGATGTAAGTGTTTTACCTTTTAAATAAACCTCAAATGAGACGGTTTTACATACATGGGGAGGTCTCTTATTTCTTTATGAGTATCAGATCTTCATGACCAATTAAGTAGGCTGGTTTGTCGGAGAGATATGGTGTCTGATTCTTGAGGACCATTCCCGTGACCATCATCCTGGAAATATTTTACCTCTATGCCTGTTTGACTCAATGCTGCTGGCATCTAGGTCTAATTCTTTTGGTAAGCGTATTTATTCTTTCCCCATACGTGGTGCACACGTGACGGTGACTCTTTTAATGGTCCTGTATGATCCTAAGTGGAATAGACTGTTTCCAGCTCTCCTGACTTTTTTCTTTATTGCACTTTTGCTGTTTTATATTTACAGCTAATTATGATGACTTTTTTTTTTTTGCACATTTTGCTGTTTCTTATGTACAGTTACATATGCAGATTTTTTTGCACACTGATTTTTGTATATATTTATTTCCACTTTGTAATTATCACTTTACACACACACATATATATATATATATATATATATATATATATATATATATATATATATATATATATAATATATATCTTGGTTTGATACATTCATTAATAAGAGTTAAGGTCTTTTCACATGTAGCGCAGCACTTGTTTTGTAAAAAATAAAAAAACCCAGTGGTGATTAAATGCCACCAAAAACAAGCTCTATTTGCTTGAAAAAAAATTATAAAAACTTAGTTTGGGTACAGTGTTGCATGACCGTGTAATTGCCATTCAAAGTGTGATAGCGCTGAAAGAGGGTATAAGTGCCGGGTATTGAAGTGGTTAAAGTGATAATAAAGCTTTCTATGGGAGCGCTCATGCGAGCTTACTCCCGAGCCGCCCTGTCTACATTAATTGTGGAAATGTTGCAGAGGTTAAGGTGACGAGATGTAGCCAGTGATTGGATGTGGGAAGAAGAGATCAAAATCTAGGATTACACCTAGCAGCCAGGCATGCATGGAAGGGCCAATGGTTGTGCTATCTACAAACAGATACTTATGGATGATTGCTATAAGTGCACCGAAAGTTTGGCCGCCGAAAATTATCAACATTATCGGCTGAAATCTGTGTTTTCGGTATCGGCCGAAAGAAGAAAAAAAAGCTGATATTAAAGGGGGTGGGGTCGGGGGTCCACCTCGGGTGCCGTCCATTGCTGGGTGTCCGTGCTAGCTGTATGCCAGGCGGCTGTCTCCCAAAATCTGCTGTGAAACACAGCCTGTGCTGCCTGTGAAACGGTTTCGCATCGTGCAGATAGGCTTGTAAGAGCCGCTCAGTGTGTGAAACGGTCATGTAATGTAACTGCTTGCAGAGACCAGCTGTCAAAACTCCGCTGTGATGTTGGGGGGTGGGCGGGACCAAACCGCTATCAAACACCAGCCAATTGCCTATCAGTGCCCATCTGTGCTGCCAATCAGTGCCGCCTATCAGTGCCCATCATTGCTGCCAATCAGTGCCCATCAGTGCTGCTAATCAATGCCCATCAGTGCTGGGCACAGGTAGGCTGCATATGACTGGCACAGGTAGGCTGCATATGACGGGCACTGGTGAGGCTGCTGGGCACAGGTAGGCTGCATATGACGGGCACTGGTGAGGCTGCTGGGCACAGGTAAGCTGCATATGACAATTGTATATAAAAATATAAATATTTTTTAACCACTTACTGACCGCATTGTGTACATATACTGCTGTAGTGTGGCTCGTTATCGCGAATCGCTGTCTATAAATGGCGATTCTCGCATGCGCGATTTGTGGGGAAGTACCTGCTGCGCTCTCCGTGAACGTGCCTGTGGGTGAGAGAGGAAGAACGGGGAACCGCTGTTGCAAACACGACAGTTTCCCGTTCTGAAAGGAGGCATGACACTGATCTACTGATCCCTGTACTCGGGATCAGTTCGATCTGCTATGCCCCTGGCAGCCCAGTCCCCATACAGTTAGAACACGCATATGGAACACAGTTAACCCCTTCATTGCCTCTGCAGGTTAACCCCTTCCCTGCCAGTGACATTTATACAGTAATCAGTGTTTTTTTTTTTTTAGATCTCATCGCTGTATAAATGTCAATTGTCCCAAAAAAAGTGTCAAAAATGTCTGACATGTACGCCGCAATATCAAAGTCCTACTAAAAATTGCAGATCACCGCCATTACTAGTGTAAAAAAAAAAAAAAAAAAATAGTAAAAACGCCATAAATTAATTCTCATGGTTTGTAAACGTGGCAAATTTTGCGCAAACCAATCAGTGTACGCGGATTGCGCTTTTTTTTTTTTTTTTACCACAAATATGTAGAAGAATACATATCGGCCAAAACTGATCAATAAATTATTTTTTTTAATTTTTTGGACATGTATTATAGCAAAAAGTAAAAAATATAGTTTTTTTTCCAAAATTGTCGCTCTTTGTTTGCTTATAGTGGTGATCAGAAGTGACACAGAGGTGATTAAATACCACCAAAAGAATGCTCTATTTGTGGGGAAAAAAACGGACACCAATTTCGTTTGAGTACAACGTCGCACGACCACGCAATTGTCAGTTAAAGCGACGCAGTGCCGAATCACAAAAAGTGCTCTGGTCCTTCTGGGGCTGAAGTGGTTAAAAACTGTTATTTTCGGTTTCGGCACCAAAATTTTTATTTGGTGCACCCCTATTTGATTGCACACTTTATCTTTTTTTACATACCTTTTTTTTATTTTCCTCCCCATTCTTCTTATGATGGCCAGTTTCCCTAAGGACAATTTAATCCATCTTCTATACTTGCCGGAATGTGTGACAGTGCATATCTTCTGAGGGGGGAGACACTGGTGATGTAGCCTTCCCTGGGTGTGCCTATGAAGCCAGGTATGCAAGGGTTAAAGCAAGCTCATGGCTGCTGCTGCTGCTACAGCCATAAGATTGGTGTGGATTTTTAGAGGTGGCAAAGGGCTTTCAGATAAAAGTGATCCAGGCAGTTCTAGAGCCGCCCAATCAATTTAAGGGGCCCAGAAGGTGTACCCCCACCCTCCATCTGTTCCCCGATCCCTCTTAGGAATAATGAATCCGGAAGTGACATGTAGCTACTTGTAGTTGAAGATGCAGCTAGTCAAGTACTATACAGTATGTGCTTGATTAGCTGCACTGGAGGGCAGGGGTGACATTGGGGATATAATAGGCCTCTAATTTCTCCATGGGAGGACTGCCCCCTACCTATGCTATCACATAGGGGGCTTTTTAGCCACTTTGTGATAGTAATAAAATCAAATCAAGAAAAAAACTTTATTTAAAAAATGTAATTAAATAAATTAAAAAATGTGTATGAAAACATGAATTGTGCCACATATGTGAGGTATCTCTGTGAACATCAGAGTGAGGGCAATAATTATAGGGCCATAATTCATATTTAAATCTAAACTGATAACCTGTAAAGACTTTTAGAGTGTCCCCTATGGACAATTTTATGTACCAGAGTTCTTTTGCCATTTCATAGGCCTGAGTAGTTTTTAGGCTTCACATGTGTATATCTAAATGGTGATTCCAGCATATGGAGGAAACTGTTTAGTCTTAGGTCGCTCAAGAAGACATGTGGCCACTCTGACGTTGGATGAGAAGCGGTTTAACCTAAAACTGCGTCAGGGTTTTTTTTAATGTTCGAGCAGCAAGGGTGTGGAACTCCCTTCCACAATCGGTGGTGTCAGCAGGAAGTGTTGATAATTTCAAAAACATCTAGATGGGCAACTTATTGGGCACAATATACAGGGATATGGAAAGTGGTACAGGTTGAACTGGATGTCTTTATTCAACCTTACAAACTATGTAACTATATGTGTATTATCTATTTACTTGACACAACCCCATCTTTTATATTATATAAAAAATTGGGTATAATGTTTGCTTGCATTAAAATTCATTTTAGTGTATTTTTTCTCAGACAATACAGTTAAATACTTTAGGTACAATCTTAAAGTAAACGGGCTCCTCCGCTCTCACCCGGCAAGCTGCTGTCGTCTAAATACACCTCCACCTCGCAGAGCCCCTCCACTCCATCTACGGCTATTTTTCCCGCGAAGAAGGCCGGATCCACTAAGTCAGTTACTACACAAATACCACAGCGGACACAAGAGATGTCAGGACCCACCTCGGCAGAGATTCTGGATGCCATCAAGTCCTGCAATGAAGCCATAAAGACCTGCAGGGATACGCTGATGGTAAACATTGATTATCTAGCCACTGACATCAGCTTAATAAGACATGATCTGGATAAATTTATGTCCAGGATGGCTGAGGCTCAAGGGTGTATTTCCCAGCTGGAGGATTCTACCAGGGCTGATTCCAGGGAGGTGCAAGCCCTCCAAATGCAGGTAAAAGCTCTGCAAGAAAAATCTATTTAACACAGAAATTAGACTTAGGAGAAACAATGTCCGTATGTTGGGCCTACCAGAGTGGGCGGAGGGCCCCAGGCCTGCAAAATTTGCGGAATCATTCATTGCCAAGCTGTTGGATTCACATGCCGCCTACATACATTGTGGAAAGGACTCATAGAGTTCCCCCTGCACCTCCTATCCCAGGAGCTCCTCCGTGGCCATTCCTCCTCCGGCTGCTTAATTATAGAGATCTGAACAGAATACTGGCGGCTGCCAGGGTGAAGCAGGATGTCCGATTCAAAGGTGCCAAGATCATGTTCTTCCCCGACTACTCACCGGAGATTCAGCTAAGACATCACTCCTATACCGATATCCGTAAGTGGCTTCGGGAGCGGGGCCTCAAGTACAGCCTCCACTACCCCAGCAAGCTTCGAGTGGTGGACAGGGACCGTGCAAGATTCTTTGAGACCCCGGAGGCTGCGGGAACCTGGCTGGATGGTCGTTAGACCAAGGCAGAGGGGTCTTGCGTGAGTACTGTGCAGTACGGATGGCTAACATATTAGCCTTCAGGTTTGAGGGCCTTGTTGTTGTTTCCCCCCCTGTTGACTTTTGGGATCCCTTGTGTGATCTATCTATTCCGTTCCCCTTCTAATTGATAACAGAGCCATCCGCTCCTTGGAGCCCATTGTTTCTTTTTCTTTTTATCTTGACATAAACGGTGTTATGGTTACTTTGCACTAGTCCTTTCAGCAATATGTCACGCAGCCCACTGTCAGGAGCCAGGTGGGCTACACACAGACTATCCTCAACTTTAAGTGTGTTTGACATCATATTATCACACTGCCACCACCTGCAGCAATAATACTCTCTTGGATTGACAGAGTTCTTGCTATCAAGAGTTCCTGCAGTTTGTCACCTCCAGTTGGGGTCACTGAGTGCTATCCCACCCATCCCTTATAGGGTTACGGCACTGCTTTCTAGGAGCAGGCATATGTCCAATTGACATTCACAGGTTTTATGTTCTCAGGGAACCACAATTGTTGTGGTATTCGGTTTCAGGTATAAACCGTTTCCCGGCTCTTCCCATATGTTTTTTTTTTGGGGGGCACCGGGTACTGGTAGGATAAGCATAAACTTGGGGTTTTATATGTTTGACATGTGTATGTGGAATTCTGATTGTCTAAGACAGGCTGGCTCTTGCTTGCTTGCTGCTCATCTCATGGAGTCGATTATAGACTCAAATCTCCTGCCTTTGATTCCCCATCTTTCCGACCATGGTATCACATAATTCAGAAACCATTTCTGTGTTGTCATGGAATATGAGAGGTCTCAACCCGAAGTTTAAAAGGGCACTTGTTTTCAAATATGTAAAGAAATATAATCCTCAAATTTTACTCATGCAGGAGACACATTTCATGGGCAGTGAGCTAATGACACTGAAAAAACATGGGTGCAGAAAACCTTCCACGCATCGTACTCCACTTATGCCAGGGGGATTTCAATATTGATACATAAGTCTCTTCCATGTGATGTGGAGGAGGTTTATACAGACCCGAATGGCAGGTACATGGTGCTGGGGGGTGAAGATGTGGCAGCAAAGGTATATTATTGCGGGTATATATGTTCCACCGCCCTTTAGGGCTGAGGTATTGTATAGGCTGTTGGACAGGCTTACCTCACACTGCCCAGCTAAGATCCTCCTGTTAGGAGATTTCAATAACATTCTTTCCCCTGATCTGGATAGGCCCCATACACCCAAAACCTTTTCGGGAGACTTGCCCAGATGGGCTTTCTCGGCAGGTGTTACAGAGGTATGGAGGTGGAAACATCCCACCACTAGGGAATATTCATGTTTTTCCACCACGTACAAAACGGCGTCAAGAATTGATTACGCATTTGCCAATCCAAATATGCTAGCCGATATTGTGGGAGCCACATACTTGCCCAGTGGAATCTCAGATCATTGTCCTCTACTGGTCACGGTGAGTACTGGCACCTCTCGGTGTGGTGCCATGTGGCGCCTTGGAGCCCAGTGGATCTCCCAGGAGGATATTCTAGTCCAATCCCCAAAAGTTCTGCGAGAGTACTGGGAGGATAACTCCAGGTCATCCTCCCCTGCCATGATTTGGGATGCCTTCAAGGCATACACAAGAGGCCACTACATGTCAGCTATAAAGGCGGTAAAAATAAGACGGGGAAAAAGTGGTGATGTTAGAAAATGAGATAGAGGTGTCTAATGCCCGGTATGGGATGGACCCCTCTGTTTCTAACTTCGACAGGTTGCAGGCCACAAAAAGGGATCTCCAACTACATCTCTCTGATGTCACCAGTCAGGACCTATACCACACCAGACAAAGATTTTTCGAACAGGGGGATTGGAATGGCAGCCTGCTGGCGATAATGGCTCAGCACGACACTCCTCAAACACTGATACCATTACTTCCCCTGATGATATTTTACAGGAATTCCAGAGTTTCTATAAGACACTATATACCACTACACTGCAGGCTGATGCGGACGGTGGGGGGATGGCACATCTCATAGACCCACTGGAGCTTTGGTGGCTCTCGAACGCGGAGAGGTCCCACTTGGTAGGCCCTATCACGGCAGAGGTGGTCCATGCGGTTATTGCATTCCTAGCCACCGGTAAAGCCCCTGGCCCTGACGGTCTACCTGTAGAATTTTACAGGACACATGCTGACACCCTAGCCCCCTTATATACCCATTGCCTGGAAGCTGGCGCTTTACCTCCCTCCATGACCGATGCGCATATAATCCTTATACCTAAGCCTAATAAAGACCCTAAGATGTGTGCTTCATACAGGCCTATTACACTTCTAAATATAAACTTTAAATTCTATCCAAATTAATAACAGCTAGACTTAACCCTCTGCTACCCACGATTATAGATACGGATCAAACTGGTTTTATGGCCCATATGTCCACAGATATAAATTTACGTAGGCTTTTTACAAATATGCATGCCGAACATGATAACACGGGCACTAGAGTGATTGCCCCTCTCGATATAGAAAAGGCGTTTGATTCAATTGAATGGCCTTTTCTTTGGGAGATATTAAGAAGGATGGGATTCCCACTAATATTCATTAATTGGCTGCAGACACTGTATTGGTCGCCCCGGGCTGCCATTCGACTTGGGGGCCATGTGTCCTCCTCCTTTTCACTTTCCAGGGGAACCAGGCAGGGCTACCCTCTCTCCCCAGTATTATTTGACATAGCAATGGAATCTGTTGCAGAGGCGTTAAGGGTTTCAAGATATATTAAGGGATTGAAATTGGGCCTGGCTGGAGGAGAGTGTAGCCTTGTACGCGGACGACCTTTTGCTCTTTTTGAACGATGCACATGTGTCCTTACGGGGAGCACTACAGGTTTTGTTTAAGTTTTCCAGAGTGACTGGACTGAAAGTGAATTGGTCCAAATTGCAGCTTCTGGCTGTGGATCTGGATGCCAAACGGTTTGCTCCATTGGACCTGCAGCTCGAGTGGGTGGAGGATTTCACCTACTTGGGGGTGCGGGTATCGAGAGAAAGTACAGACTTCGTCACCTTAAATCTTGACCCGGTGGTCCAGAGGGTTAGGATCCAGCTAAAGGCTTGGGAGAACCTTCCCCTATCCCTTTTGGGCAGGATAAATCTGATAAAGATGAAAATACTTACTAAATTTTCGCAGGGGTAGTTGGCGTTTCAAGACTGCCAGAAATCTTATCTGGTGGCACAACTGGTCACAAGGGTTTGGTGGCTGGCGCCGGATGTGACCATTCCTGCTGCGGTGCTGGAGGCGGCAGTGGTGGGTTCAGTGGAGGCCTTATCAAATTTACCCTTCCGGGGACCTAAGGCTCCTTTATAATCTGACCCCCTCCATGCATACAACACTTAGGGCATGGAATGCAAGCCTGGGTTTAGAGAGGTATCCTCGCATCGCTATCTCCCCTAGTGCCCCTCTTTGGAACAACCCCACCTTGCTGCATTTTTATGCACTCCCAGAACCGAAAATTTGGGCCAAACCTAAAATAAAAGTACTTTCAGATATCACCTCTAGCACGTCCATTTATCCGTTGGATCATCTTATGTCTCAATACAATGTCCTCTCTGCAACTTTGTCTCTTAGGATTGATGGAGAATCTGCTTCCTAGAGTGGCAGAGAGAACATTGCTGGGGCTACTTCTTTTTTACGCTAGAAAACAAATCGCTATCTGTTGGAAAAAAAAGGTCCCCTCCTTCAACAATATAAAACCCATGTTAATAAAGTGCTCCCCCTATATAAAGAAACGTTTTTCATAGAGGATGCTATTAGAAATATGATAGGTTATGGGCCAAATGGCTAGCTGACCCATCTACCGCAGTGGCCACCAATGGAACATAGAGGTTACTGGGTATTTCCCATTGTTGATACTCGAGTGTGCCCTCTTGATCGGGAGATATATGTGTAAACTGAGATGTGGGTGCTCCTCACCTGGTGCGCAAAGCTGGCTTGTCTTAATAAATTGTGCTAGTCTCGGCCAGTGTATTACATAAGAATAGAAATTCTTTAAAATTGAATTATCATCCCCTGTGAGGGAATGGTTTGATGCTGTGACTGGCAACAAGTATGTGGTATTGTTTGTCTTGTTTTATATTCTGGAAATTTAAATAAAAAATGTAAAAAAAAAAACGTCATTAGCTAAATATAGGAGCCATTAATGCTGAATACCGCACTTAAAATGCTTACATTTTGGGCCACTGACTTGATTTTCATTTGTTCCAAGTTGCCACCGGTGTCTGAGAACACCAGCCAGAGCCTTAATTTTTCTCTCAAGTTTTTTTTAATGCCCAACTCCAGGAAAAAAATCCCCCTTGCAGGCATCTCTGCATTCCGATTCCTCACTCCAGCCACCTCCCAGTGCTATCCTCCTCCACCCAAATTGTAAAGGTGGGTTTCTTTATTTTTATGGAGCTAGGCATTAAGCATCACACGCATAATATGGGATCCAGTAAGAGCCCTGCAAGCCAGTCTTTTTGATCTTTTCGATCAGACTCATTCCTTTGCCGGCCAACTCTCTGCAGTCTGACCTCTTGACTGTACTCTCTTTCCCATACAGGTTCTCTTTGTCCTTCTCCTGTCTGCCTGCGATATACTTCACTTACTGATTTCCTCTCAATTCTTCCCATTGCATTATTTCTTCTTTCACAAAGTAGAGTGCTTTCTATCTTTTGACACTGCATGTTGTAAGTTGTAGTTACTCACTTTACTCATATCACATAGGTAGAGAATGATCTGCAATATATGAATATATATATATATATATATATATATATATATATATATATATTTATATATATATATGCAACGAAACAAACTGATTTATCATGTAATTGTTCAAATTATTGTGGAATGTAATTGTTAATATGTTGTCATTCACATGAAGAGAATTGACAGAATCGGGGGAATTACCTAAGAATGGTACAGGCTTTACGCCTGTGCCACTCTTCTAACTTGAGATAACAGAGCAGATCCTGAGCCTAATTACAAAAAGGACGAAAGCTCCATTTTTAAATTTGGACTCATCTCCTTTTTCTATGCTTTGCCTGCAACAGACATGGCACAGACGCTCATTTGAAAGCTGAAGGGAGGAGGAGGTCTGTTAATTCTGCAAGCTCTGCTCGTGTTGTGATATCACTGCATGGGCAGAGTAAGGATTTCTGAATGTGCACAAATCGGGTATATTTGGGTGTTTCTGGAACATTTGTATTGCCATAGATATCAATGGAAAAGTGGCATTCACGCGTATTAGCACGACTTGCACGTCTTTGGTCGCTTGCAAACACGCGCAACAAAACGCTTAACAAAAAGCTTGAAAAACGCCCACAAACGCTACGCTCAGGTGTGAATGCAGGCTTAGGGGGCCCATCTGCAACGTTGGTTTTGTCACATTCTTTTAGTTGAGCTTTAGTTGACCTTGTAGCAATTGATAATGCTGGATATGCTAGTGTTTATTTCTTTCTAGGCACTAAACATTTTATTTTCAAATGTATTGGCTTAACTCAGTTATAATGCTTCTTGCTTTTCAGGTCCTCATTTACGATCGTTTTGGCCAAGATATCATCTCTCCTCTGCTCTCTGTGAAGGAACTGAGAGATATGGGGGTCACATTACACCTGTGAGTTTATTTTATTATTATTTTTTTTGTGACTAGATTTATTGAAACTGAGACAGTGTTGGAATATCTTTAAGTAGTGTACAATGAGGTGGACACCAGCCTCAATTTGCAGTTGTATATCTTATGCCTCGTACACACATTCAGATTAAGGCACGACTAATCGTTCACTTTTAGTTGTAAAATACATAAATCGAATGCAACATTAGTTGTAGCACTGTACTAAAACTACGATTTTTTTTTCGTACAATTCTTTAAAAACGTCCTGTTTGCGTTGTTATGTATGTGAAATGATCCTGTTTGCGTAGCTACGTTCATTATCATGATCATGCATAGTGTTTGTCTATCGATTTTTATCGGATGCATACTGTACTGATTATACGATTGTCGTTCGATAGGCTATCGTCTGATGAAAGTTTTCTTGTTTGTCCCTTCGAATATTGTTGGACGGACTTTCGTGATGGGCTGTCGAAAGCTCTGTACTAACGATCAGATTATCTTACGACTGTTCCGAAATCGAGTTTTATCTTACAATAATCTGAACGTCTGTATGAGGCATTACTGTTGGAACAGTCATGTAGCATAGAGCCTTAGTAATGTTTCAGTATTGGTATTTGAGTTACCAATGTGACAGCATTTTTTGTATTTACCTTTTAGCCTAGGTTCATACTAATACGGTGTGGGGTTCACAAAATGCAATGCGATTGGCAGAATCAGATTGCATAGGTGTTAACATTAGAGGTGCACCGAATGGAAATTTTGGTGCCGAAACTCGAACCTGAAATGCACTTAGCCGAAAACTGAAACCAAAAATGACAGTTTTGAAAAAATATTCATATTTTTATATATAATTGTATTATATTTGACTTTTTAATTAATATCAATTTAAATTAATATGGATTTATTGTTGGCCATTATTGGCACCTTTAGTGCAAGGAAAGCTCAAGAAAAATGCAGTCTGCAGCCTCTGACCATCTCTTGTATCATATCTCTTGCTTAAACTTAAACACACTGCTAATAGTATTAGCAAAATTTCCATTTGTTGCACCTCTAGTAGACATGATGCAGGAGATGGTCAGAGACTGCAGACATGATACAAGAGCTCAATGGAGCCTCACCAGTGTCCATCAAATGCAGCCTCACCGTTGGCCATAAGATGCAGCCTCACCAGTGCCTGTCAGACGTAGCCTTACCAGTGCCTGTCAGACGTAGCCTTACCAGTGCCTGTCAGACGTAGCCTTACCAGTGCCTGTCAGACGTAGCCTCACCAGTGCCTGTCAGATGCAGCCTCACCAGTGCCTGTCAGATGCAGCCTCACCAGTGCCTGTCAGATGCAGCCTCACCAGTGCCTGTCAGATGCAGCCTCACCAGTGCCTGTCAGATGCAGCCTCATCAGTGCCTGTCAGATGCAGCTTCCCCAGTGCCTGTCAGATGCAGCCTCACCAGTGCCTGTCAGATGCAGCCTACCAGTGCCCGTGAGATGCGGCCTCACCAGTGCCCGTCAGATGCGACCTCACCAGTGCCCGTCAGATGCGTCCTCACCAGTGCCCGTCAGATGCGTCCTCACCAGTGCGTGTCAGATGCGTCCTCACCAGTGCCTGTCAGATGCGGCCTCACCAGTGCTTGTCAGATGCGGCCTCGACAGTGCCCGTCATATGCAGCCTCACCAGTGCCCGTCATATGAAGCCTCACTAGTGCCCGTCAGATGCAGCCTCACCAGTGCTTGTCAGATGCAGCCTCACTAGTGCCCGTCAGATGCAGCCTACCAGTGCCTATAAGATGCAGCCTCCGATCAGAGCGGCGATCTCCCACTGTGTGACGGAGCTGGATTTGAATTTCCCGGGACAGGTGGCCGCAGTAACGCTGATTCAATTTCTCGGCATTGGATCAGTGTGCCATCTCTCACAGTAGGCTGGACATTGTTACAGGGGCTGCCGAACAATTCAGCTCCGTGACACATAGGGGGGCCGCGGCTCTGCGTGACAAGGGGAAGAAGAGAGAGGGGAGGACTCTGACTGAGTTGCCAGAACCCCGCAATGTGCTGCACCCAAGGTGAACCGCCCCCTTTTCGGTGCCATTATCGGCACCTTTTCTTCTTTCAGTCGCATGCCGAAAACACTGTTTTCAGCCGATATGTTTGGGTGGCCAAAATTTCAGGGCACCTCTAGTTTACACCTATGCAATCCAAATCCAGTGTATCAAAAAAAAGGTGCATGAACCTTTCTACATGCGGGTGCAGTTTGATTTGAGCCATACAAAATCAATGGGCTCAAATCACACTGCAAAGAATGCATGTGATTTGAACAGGAACGCGGTGTGATTCCTATCTGAATCACATGCAGTTCCCGGCACCAGTGTGAACCTAGGCTGAATGTATGATTTGTATATGGCACATTATTTACTATAAACAAATTTTGGTAGCTATTTTAAAAATAATAATTAAGGACCGGAAGGATTTCCCACATTAGGACCAGAGTACTTTTTGCGCTTCGGCACTGTGTCGCTTTAACTGACAATTGCGCGGTCGTTGTACCCAAACGAAGTTGACGCCCTTTTTTTTCCCCACAAATAGAGCTTTCTTTTGGTGTTATTTGATCCCCTCTGCGCCACTTCTGATCAGTGCTATTAACAAAAAAAGAGCTACAATTTTGAAAAAAAAAACAAAACAATATTTTTTTTTTTTTTGCAAAATTGTCGCTCTTTTATTTGTTTATAGCGGTGATCAGAAATGATGCAGAGGTGATCAAATACCACCAAAAGAAAGCTCTATTTGTGGGAAAAAATTACGCAAATTTCATTTGGGTACAACGTCGCACGACCGCGCAATTGTCAGTTAAAGCGACGCAGTACCTAATTGCAAAAAGTGCTCTGGTCCTAAGGTGGGAAATCCTTCCAGTCCTTAAGTGGTTAAAGTGTATTTTTTCCAAAAAAATTGCATTTGAAAGACCGCTGCGCAAACGCCTTGTGACATAAAATATTGCAACAACCACCATTTTATTCTCTAGGGTCCCTGCTAAAAATATATATATAATGTTTGGGGGTTTTAAGTAATTTTCTAGCAAAAAAAATAGATTTTTACTTGTAAGCCACAATTGTCAAAAAAGGTTTAGTCTTTAACCACTTCAGCCCCGGAAGGATTTCCCCCTTTATGACCAGAGCACTTTTTGCGATTCGGCACTGCGTCGCTTTCACTGACAATTGCGCGGTCGTGTGACCTTGTACCCAAACAAAATTTGCATCCTGTTTTCCCCACAAATAGAGCTTTCTTTTGGTGGTATTTGATCACCTCTGAGTCATTTCTGCTCATCGCTATAAACAAAAAAAGAGCGACAATTTTTCAAAAAAAAAAAAAAAAACTATATTTCTTACTTTTTGCTAAAATACATATTCAAAAAAATATATAAAAAAAATGAATTTATTCATCAGTTTTGTCCAATTTATATTCTTCCTCATATTTTTGGTAAAAAAAAAATAGCAATTGGCGTTTTTTGATTGGTTTGCGCAAAAGTTGCCATGTTTACAAACCATGTGAATTAATTTCTGGCGTTTTTTACAATTTTTTTTTTTTTTTTTTACTAGTAATGGCAGCGATCTGTGATTTTTTACACTTTTTTGAGATCAATGACATTTATACAGCGATCAGAAATGTAAATATTTACTGATTACTGTATAAATGTCATTGGCAGGGAAGGGGTTAACCTGCAGGGGGCAGTGAAGGGGTTAACTGTGTTCCCTAGGCGTGTTCTAACTGTGTGGGGGCTGGGCTGACAGGGGCACCAGAGATCTAAATGATCCTGAGTAACAGGGATCAGTAGATCTCTGACATGCCGCCTTTCAGAATGGGGAACCGTAGTGTTTACATCGGTGGGTCCCTGTTCTGTCACAGGCGATCGCCGGTCACCGGCAGACATCGAGTCCGCCTGACCCATGGCCCCACCCAGAAAGCGTGCGGCGGGCCCGCGAGTGACGACTATAAGCAGTGATTTGGGGGACAGAGCCACACTGTCGCCACTTTTAGTCATTACGTGGTCGGCAAGTGGTTAAACGAATACTTTGTTGAAGCACCTTTTGATTTTACAGCACTCCGTCTTTTTTGGGTATGAGTCTATCAGCATGGCACATCTTGACTTGGCAATATTTGCCCACTTTTCTTTGCAAAAACACTCCACATCTGTCAAATTGCAAGGGCATCTCCTGTGCACAGCCCTCTTCAGATCACCCCACAGATTTTCAATCGGATTCAGGTCTGGGCTCTGGCCGGGCCTTTCTAAAACTATATTCATCTTCTGGTGAAGCCATTCCTTTGTTGATTTGGATGTATGCTTTGGGTCATTGCCATGCTGAAAGATGAAGTTCCTCTTAATGTTCAGCTTTCTAGCAAAAGCCTGAGGGTTTTGTGCCAATATTGACTGGTATTTGGAACTGTTCATAATTTCCTCTACCTTGACTAAGGCCCCTGTTCCAGCTGAAGAAAGACAGCCCCAATGCATGATGCTGCCACCAACATGCTTCACTGTGGGTATGGTTTTCTTTTGGTGTGCAGTGATGTTTTTGTGCCAAACATAGCTTTTAGAATTATGGCCAAAAAGTTCAACCTTGGTTTCATCAGACCATAACCCATTTTCCCACATGCTTTTGGGAGACAGATGTGTTTTTGCAAAATTTAGCCAGGCTTGGATGTTTACCCAATAGCAGAGACATGAAGTATGCGGCAGATTTTTGTCACATGTAACGCACAGCCAGTACTTGCCAGATATTCCTGCAGCTCCTTTAATGTTGCTTTAGGCCTCTTGGCAGCCTCCTTCACCAGTTTTCCTCTCATCTTTTGATCAGTTTTGGAGGGACGTCCAGTTCTTTGTAATGTCACTGTTGTGCCATATTTTCTCCACTTGATGACTGTCTTCACTGTGTTCCATGGTATATCTAATGCTTTCGAAATTCTTTTCTACCCTTCTCTTGACTGATACCTTTTAACAATGAGATCCCTCTGATGCTTTGGAAGCTCTCTGCGTACCATGGCTTTTACTGTAGGATGTGACTAAGAAAATGTCAGGAAAGACCTACTAGAACAGCTGAACTTTATTTGGGGTTAATCAGAGGTACTTTAAATGATGGCAGATGTGTATGGACTCCTATTTAACATGAGTTTAAATATGATTGCTTAATTCTCAACACAGCTACATACCCAGTTATAAGAGGGTGTGCACACTTATGCAACCACATTATTTTATTTTTTTATTTTTACCCCCTCCCCCCCAAAAAAACAGTACAAAAATCTTGTCTACTGTTATTCTACATTTAAGGCATACTAAATACCTGGAGAGGCTCCTTTTTAGGGACATTGTTCATTGTGCATGTTCGCTGCTTCTTCTTCTTCTTCAAAAAAAAAATATATATATATATTTTTTTAACAGATCTAATTATTTGATCCCCTGCAGATTTTGTAAAGGTGTATAATACAATTGTTATCATAGGTGTATTTTAACCACTTCCCGCCCAGCCACTGCATATATATGACTGGGTGGGCGCTTCCTCCTTCTCAGTGGACGTTCAAGAATGTCCTTCAGAAGGAGCGGGATCGCGTGGCCACGTGCCCGCGCAACAGCGCGATCCCGATGCGCTTGTGTCACCCGGATACAGCGCATCTCAGATCGGCAGGTGGGCTCTGTGATTAGCTTTCCTGATCACATGATGGCTGTGTCCAATGACAGCCATCATGTGATGTAAACAGCCGGTTTTTAGGTGATTGGCTTTCCCTCTCCTCAGACGGAAGTTGTCAGTGAGGAGAGGGAGAGCGGATCGCTGCAGCCGACGGTGATCAGTGTGTATGAGCTGTTTTTTACAGCTGTTTACACACTGAACACTGTCCCAGTGTCCCCACACAGTGCCCCACAACCTGTAATCACCCCACATATGTCCTTAGTTTCCCACACATGTCCCCAGTGTCCCCACACTTGCTGCCACAGTGTCACCCCACAGTGTCCCCACACAATAAAAACACCTGTCCCACATATGTCCCAGTAAAATCATCTGTCCCAATGATCATCTGCACACACATGTCCGTGTGATCATCTGCGCACATCTGTATATGATTATCTGCGTACATCTGTCCGTGATCACACAGACCAATTATTATACACTTATTCAGATTTTTTTTTACCAAAGACATGTAGTAGAATACATTTTAGTATACATTTATGACAGAATTAGATTTTATTGAATTTCTTTTAAAACAGAAAGTTGAAAATATTGTTTTTTTTTCCCAAATTTTTCACCCTTTTTTCACTTATATCGCCAAAAATAAAAAAATCAGTGGTGATTATATACCACCAAAAGAAAGCTCTATTTGTTTGAACAAAATTATAAGAATTTTATTTGGGTACAGTGTAGCATGACTGCGCAATTCTCATTGAAAGTGTGCGAGAGCACAGAAAGCTGAAAATTGGGAAGGAAGGGGGTGAAAGTGCCCAGTATTGAAGTGGTTAAATGATAGAGACCGAGTATCAACCACAAATCCAGAAAAAACACATGGTACAAAAATGTTATAAATTGAGCTGCAGTACAGTGAATAAATTAAGCATTTGATCCCCTACCAACCAACAATAATTCTGGCTCCCACAGACTGGCTACAGTATGTGCCCATGTGGTGCACAGATTAGTCCTGCCAATTTAAGAAGGTCGCTCCTAACAACAACAACTCGTTATGTGTATAAAATCACCTGTTCATAGAATCTCTTTCTTCCATTCAAACCGCATCATCATGGGCAAGACCAAAGAGCTGTTAAAGTACATCAGGGAGAACATTGTAGACCTACACAAGGCTGAAATGGACTGCAAGACCATCAGCAAGAAGCTTGCTGGGAAGGAGACAACTGTTGGACCAATTATTTGCAAATAGAAGAAATACAAAATAACCATCAATCACATTCGATCTGGAGTTCCATGCAAGATTTTGCCTCATGGGGTAAGGATGATAATGAGAAAAGTGAGGGATCAGCCTAGAACTGCACAGGAGGAGCTTGTCAATGATCTCAAGGCAGTTGGGACCACAGTCACCAAATAAACCATTGGTAACACAATATGCCACCCTGGATTGAAATCCTGCAGAGCCCACAAGGTCCCCCTCCTCAAGAAGTCACAAGTACAGGCCCGTCTGAAGTTTGCCAATGAACATCGAAATAATTCAGAGTAGAATTGGGAGAAAGTGCTGTGGTCAGATGAGACCAAAATTGAGCTTTTTGGCATTAAATTGACTCGCCGTGTTTGGAGGAAGAAAAACGCGGACTTTGACCCTCAGAACACCATCCCTACAGTACAAGCATGTAGGTGGAAACATGATGCTTTGGGGCTGTTTCTCTGCTAAAGGTACAAGCCGACTTGGCCGCATTGAGGGGCCAATGGACAGCGCCATGTATTGTAAACACTTGGATGAGAACCTTCTTCCCTCAGCCAGAACACTGAAGATGGATTGTGGATGGGTCTTCCAGCATGACAATGAAAATAGGGCTTCCATCCGTCTATTTTTGGCGGATTGGGTGTCAGCGGACATGTCACCGCTGACATCTGTCGCTCCATAGAGGACAATGGAGCGTCCATTCGGGTCCGCCTGAAAAACTGACAGGCGGACCCGAACGATCCATGCATGTGAAAGAGCCCAAAACTCTATGCTTATAGTTAGGAGTGGAGCACAACAGGTTTGGTTTAACGCAAACAAGTAATTGTCTTGTGATGCTTGTATTCACTATATTTCTCTGTTTTCTAACTACAATACAAATAAAACGTTTTAATTTATAAAAAATGTACTTGTTCTTATAACTGTGTTAGAAGTTAGTCTTATTGAGATGGATTTAGAATTATAGTAATAGAAGGACTGGAATACTTACCTTTACTGGAAATAGTTCTGCTCAAGGAACCTTCAATTGTTGATCATATGATCTCTGTTAAAGGAGTTGTAAAGGCAGAAGGCATTCTATGCATTAAGCTAAAAACCCTTCTGTGTGTGGCAGCCTCCCCAGAACTCCCTAATTGCTTACCTGAGCCCTTCTCTCTGCAGCGATATCCACGAGTGTCTTAGCTGTCCCATACAGTCCTCCTGATTGGCAAGACACAGCAGCGGTGCCATTGGCTCCCACGGCTGTCAATCAAAATCAGTCAGCCAATCAGGGGAGAGAGGGGGTGGGCCGGGTCGGGGCTCCGTGTCTGAATGGATACACAAAGCTCTTGCACGGCCTGGGTGCAGGGGCAAGCTGCTGGCTGAGTGGGCACTCACCAGAGGAAAGGGCCAGGAGAGCAGAAGAGGGACCCGAGAAGAGGAGGATCCGGGCTGCTCTGTTCAAATCCAACTGCACAGAGGAGGTAAGTATAACATGTTTGTAATTTAAAAAAAAATAAAAAAAAAAGCGAGCCTTTACAATCTCTTTAACCAGTTCCACACTGCCTACCGTCTATTTACGGCGGCAGTGTGGACGCTGGGCGCGAATCGCCGTAAAAAAGCAGCGATCTGCGAATGGCCGCTAGGGGGCAGCGAGCTGCGATGAGCGGCCACAGGCAAAGAACGGGGAACACGGTGGTTCCCCGCTCTGTTAGTGAGGGCATGGAAGATCTACTGATCCCTGTCACTGGGATCAGTTAGATCTCTCATGCCCATGGTAGCCCAGTCCCCCCACAATTAGAACACACCCAGGGAACATAATTAACCCCTTCCCTGCCCCCTGCAGGTTAACCCCTTCACTGCCAATGACATTTATACAGTAATCAGTGGACATTTAAATTTCTGATCGCTGAATAAATGTCATTGGTCCCAAAAAAGTGTCAAAAATGTCCGACATGTCCGCCCCAATATGGCAGTACCGCTAAAAATCGCAGATCGCCGCTATTACTAGTAAAAAATAAAAAAAACCCAGAAATGAATTCTCACCATCCATAAGCGCAGCCACTTTTGCGCAAACCAATCAATAAACGCCGATTGCGATTTTTTTTATCACAAATATGAGGAAGAATATAAATCGGCCAAAACCGGTGAAAAAAAATGTTTTTTTATATTTTTTTTTGGATTTGTATTTTAGCAAAAAGTAAGAAATTTGTTTTTTTTTCCAAAATGGTCGCTCTTCTTTTGTTTATAGCGGTGATCAGAAATGACGCAGAGGGGATCAAATACCACCAAAAGAAAGCTCTATTTGTGGGAAAAAAAAGACGCAAATTTTGTTTGGGTACAACGTCGCACCACCGCGCAATTGTCAGTTAAAGCGACGCAGTGCCGAATCACAAAAAGTGCTCTGGTCCTAACCTGGGAAATTCTTCCAGGGCTGAAGTGGTTAAAGGAGAGGATCTGCCAAACTGATTTTCTCCTTTGGCAAAGATCTAAATGTTTTGGAGTTGTATTTCTTGCAGGAAAGATAAATGTTTCGTTCCATTTGTTACTCTTTACTTTTCCTTACTAACGGGACTTCTAATGTGTATTTAAGTTAGACTTGCAAAACTGGTTTATTTCTTATATGTGGAAAAGTAAATCATGAAAACTTATTATATGTTAATTATATCTACAATCGAATGTAGAAAACTCAAAAACAAGAGTATATTTGCAATTTCTTTATTAATATGGTGCTGAAATTGATAGCTAAGTATGTCTGTAATTATATACAGTCTATTCATCACAGCACTATATGTTCTTTTCTTCAGACTCCTGCACTCAGACCGTGATGCAATTCCAGATGTTCCAGCTGTGTATTTTGTGATGCCTACAGAAGAGAATGTGGATAGAATCTGTCAGGTATGACTTTGTTCTTATTTTTCTCATTTTCAACAGTTTCTCTTACCCATTATATCCCATAAAATTGCATTCATCAAAAATTGGGTCTGCAGTGCTCTTCAGCACAATAGTGCTCCCATATAAAGTGTATACACTTCCCTCTCTTCTCCTTTGGCAGCTTATGAATCAGTTTCCTACATGACCACCACAGTCCTGGATTTTAAAGAAAAGCCATCATGCTGGAAAAATAGAGCTACTGTACTTGATCACCCTCTTAAAATGCTACCCCATGTTTTTTAGGTATTCTGAGCCCCTGACCTGCAACAAATGCACTTGTTGGGAACTTTAGTGTCCGCATGCTATTTCCTACTGTTGCTTAGCAAATGTGGAAGCCAGGGACAACCAGAGAAACTAGCTTTTTTCAGAAGGTGGTCAGCCAGCAGAGTATCGCTCATATTTACCCCATGGCAGGATTCCTTTAAGAGGAGTTCTGTTTGGGATTCTATTTACTAACAGTAGATAATGCTGAAATTCCCTACACTAGTTGTGTCTTGGAGATTATGACCCACACAGTGATTTCCTTGTGTTGTTTTGGTGGCACACTGCAAAAACTCTTACAATAACCTGCCCAATACATTCAAGGATGGGTTCTTTCAGAGTTTTAGTAGTATTCTGCCCCACTGCATTGTGATGTGGGGGAGGGAGCAAGGTAGGTAGTTCTGCATATGTTGGTACTGATAAAGGCAATAATCTTCCTGCATGTTGGAAATGAAGAGTATCCCTTATTTATATCGTAACACCACAAACAGGCCCGGGGTTTGGCTTCTTTTAATTGTTTTTTCTTCATTGCAGGATCTGAGGACCCAGTTGTATGAGTCCTATTACTTGAACTTCATCTCTGCAATCTCCCGCAGTAAACTGGAAGATATAGCAAGTGCAGCACTTACTGCTAACACAGTGGCTCAAGTATCAAAGGTGAAATTGCTTATTAGCAATATCTTTTAGAGTGTGTCATTTGAGCAGCATTTTGCACTTTTAAAATCTAGTGGACAAATACAGTACACACATCCCTATGATCCTCTTGCATCTTTGCTTTGAATTATCTATCATCCGTTCAAACAGTTTAAAGAAATATGCTTGTTTTTATTTCATGAAGGAAATGGGGACATGGTGAATTGTTGGTTAAACCAAAAGAACATATCTAATCATTTATACAAAGTCACCTTTTGGAGCACCGACCAAAAGTAGTAATTCAGTTTGAGAGATAGCTCCACTGCAAGATTTAAATTTGCTTGTACATTCACTATTCTACTATACTTTGCACATGTGTTAAAATGCACATTTTAGGCCTGAAGAATAGGTAAAAACCCTAAACATTCTATATTCTAAAATTGGAGATCCTTGAGAATAAAATGGGAGTAGTTGCAATTTCTAAAAGCAATTTCGAAAGCTGACAGTTGGTTCGCAAAGTACACACAGACTCCTGGCTGCTGTAGAAATTGTTAAAGGAATAAGCTTGCTGAAAATCTTTTGCATCTGTTTCTGGGAGTTTGAGATTCCTTGCCTTGTTCCTCCTCTTTCTTGTGTTCCTTTCCCTGACACTTACGTCATGCAGTGTGTGTTTTTTTTTGGGGGGGTGGGGGGGGACAAGGCATTTGACATTCCCAGAAGTGGGTGCAGAAGATTAAAAAGAAGTGCGGGAAACAAAAATAAACAGTTATACTACTTTAGCCACATAAATTTATACTAGATAATTCCCTTGTCCCCTGCCGGCTCTCTACAGAGTTCTCGGGTCTTCTCTGAGCACAGTTCTACCCTTCCAGTGCTCACTGGAGTGCCAGAATGTGGAGGGGGCAGGAATGGCTGGCTCACGCTTTCAGCAGCTTGCATTATTGCCAGGATCCCTGCAGAGCCTGGACTGACTCTGTGACGTCAGGAGACCGCAGACTGATTTAGCCTGTTGTTGGCTCAATTTGGGTCACAGGAGTGCACTACAAGGGAAGTATTGCCAAAGCTCTTTTTAATCCTTTAAAGTGGAACTTTACCATAACAATTTGAAAACAATTAATGTTGTATAACAAAAGAACATACATTCCACATTAACGGATACATTCAACTTTTGGAGCAGGTTACTCATTACACCCATATTTAGGGTGTAACATCCAACATGCTCCAGCGCATGTCTCCCCCCCCCCCCATAACAGTGGACTGGGGATCCTCTCCCCACAACCGCTTTCACAGTTTAAAAACACATCCACACTGCGTCGTTCATTCTAAGGAATCTGAGAGAACTACAAGTCCTGTCTTCCACCGCGGGCACTGATGAGCACCATTGTAGTTCGTTCACAAGCTCTTCAGCTTTCAACCTGCAGCGTCAGCCTGTACAGAGTTACAATCTGAAAGCTGTAGGGCTTATCCACAGGAGCCTGACATTTCAACTGTGATCCACTGCAGGCTCCTGTGGAAAAATATTAAATTCACATTTTTTTGTGCTGAAATATGTGCATTTTTTATTTTTTCCCAAAAGGTGAATTTATCCATTAATAACTATGCTACCAGATTTATTGTGCTGTCAGTTGCCTCCAGCATTGCTCCTGTTTCTTCTTGCCCAAGGCCCCATTGTGCAGAACTCCATACAAAGAAATTGAGGATGGTGCTTTAGGCTGTAGTAGGTCCTTATATGTTGAGAACTGCTGGGAGTACAGGCAGGGAAAGAGCTTGTCTTCGCTCCATAGAAATCAATGAAGAAGGAAAAGCAGTCCCAAGAGCCACACATCACACAAAACCATCATGTAAAGAGTGGAAGTAGCCTCAGCCTAGACTCTGTCCAGACCACGCCCGACATGTTTCACCCTGCCCATGGGGCCCATTATTAAGCCCCGTGGGCAAGGTGAAACATGTCAGGGGCGTGGCCTGGACAGAGTCTAGGCTGAGGCTGCTTCCACTGTTTACATGATGGTTTTGTGTGATGTGTGGCTCTTGGGACTGCTTTATAAGTTATAGGTGTAAGTGTGAGCACTATTATGTGCCAGCAGCAATATTGGTGTGTCACATACTGACTTATAGTACTAGATACAGTGCATCCGGAAAGTATTCGCTGCAATTCACTTTTTCAACATTTTGTTATGTTACAGTCTTATTCCAAAATGAATTAAATTCATTATTTTCCTCAAAATTCTACAAATAATACCCCATAATGACACAGTGAAAGAAGTTTGGCCAGTATATGCAAAGTTTTTTTTGCGCTGGACTATATAGTTATAAATATTTCTTATAGGATAAGACAGTGTATTACTGCATTTTAAACAGTATGGACACTTATTTTTAGTGTCTTACATAGCTATATCTGCAAATGGGGCCAGCATGAAGTAAGTTTCATGCAGTTTTCTTTAAAGGAGAAGTATAGCCAAAGCTCATTTGGCTGTACTTCTCCAATGGATCACTGGAGTGCAATTCGTTTTGCACTCCTGTGAACTGTTTTCATCAGAGAGCGGACTGAAGTCTGCTCTCTCCTGACATCACCAATGTCAGTCCAGGCACCGCGTCATCCCGAGCATGAAGTCTGGATCCAACAGGTGCTTGGACTGAGATCCATCTCAGAGCCTGAGACAGCCGTTCCACCCCTCCACAGCTCAGCACTCCAGTGAGCGAGGAGGGAACAGAGAGTCGTGACAGACAGTCTATAGCTGTCTGTTCATGGAGCTCTGAAAACTGAGTGATCGGCGGTGTTCGATCGCTCGATTCTCAGTGTAGAGGCGCCGGGGGAAAGATAGGTAGCTACGTTTGAATCAGGGAACAAAATTCCTTTACTTCTCTTTTAAGGTAAATTTATTAAGGTAATGGTATTTTCTTTCACAAGGAGTTTTGAGTATTTACATTTCCAGGTATGCAAAAGTGCAAAGATTAATTTCAAAGTAGTACTGAAAAAAAAGGGAGGTGGGAGATCAAATGTCACAGTAACATTGTTGTATGACAAGATTAGTATAAGATGGCGAATTAGGAGGACAACTGGCAACTGTGTTTTAGAATTTAATGGTACATTATGTATTGGGGGTTATAAAGCTGCAGGTAATCTCCATATTGTGGGGTTGCACAACTATTGCAGGATGTTTCTATTGCTAGTAGCAAATGGATAGGGGATAGGAACAAGCGTAGACAAAGAGGGTGCCCACTGATAGATAGGGAAGAGAAGGAGTATTAGAGAAGGGGGATAGAAGAGGAAAAGGGAGAAAAAAAATGGTGTGTGTGTGTAGATTGGGGTAGGATGAAAGGCAAAAATTGAAAAGTGGGGGGAAGAGAAGGGACAGGGAGATTATTGGTTTTGTGGGGGGTGATTGTAGAGCTAAAGAAGGTAATGCTCTAAGTTCAAATGATTACTGTCATGGACACCAAACCTGGAGGAATTTTAGAGTAGGTTTCATTAAGTGGGTTTCTTGTGTACCATAGTGCCCATCACTCTCAGTTTCATCACCACAAAATTGAGTGTTGGTTTCTTCCAAGCTTTAGCCAATGTTTGCCTGGTAGCAAAAAGCATGAAATCCACTAGTTTCTTCTCACATCTGGGAAGATCAGGCCTTTGTAGCAATACTTTCCAGGAATCAAGTTGCCATTCAGAACTGACTCGATCCTATTGAATACATGGATTCAGAATGGTATAGACCTTAGGGCATTACCACCATATGTATGATAAAGTGCCATGCTCCCCGCAACCTCAAAAGCAGGCCGAAGAGGCACTGGGGACAAATTTAGTGATGAGGTTGTGGGTCATGTACCAGTGGAAAGCTACTTTGTAAGAGTTTTCTTTCACTAAGTGAGCAACCAAAAATTTGTTCTAGTCAGTTACGGGAAGTCCCTCTCCCACTTTTCCATTTATTGGACATTTGATGAGATCATAGATTCGCTAAGGGTAGGCTATTAAGTGAAAAAGAGGCCTGTAGAGTGGGGGCTTTTCAGGCAGTGATTTTCAAAGGGAGTCAAGCGTATTGGCCAATCTGTGCCGGTATTTGATAAAAGTGCAATTGTAATATCTAATTTGCATGTTATCAGAATGTTCCCCCAATAAGCAATTTCTAGTGTTCTCTGAGGTGTTGCAGAGATTTTATGCCATCTGTTTATAAACAGTCATAGACATATTTAACACCATCATTGAAAGGCTTGTGGGTTCTCAAGTGCAGACAGGAATGATGGATTATGCAGGATCCCTGGAAGTGGGAGGTGAGGTGAAATTATGAAAAGAAAATTGTTGGAAAATTTCACAAAGTATAGGAATTTTGCATAGTAAGATCTGTTATTGGGGGTCTTTGGTGAGGGGATGACTAGATTAGGTTAAATATGGGGAATAGCGCGCATTAGACAATGGTAACAAGGGTCCATTTTTTTCAAGAAGCATTGATAGTGATGTAGTGATGCTAAGGGTGCAATTTGGGCTGCAGTATAGTATTCCCTTTGACCCGGTACATCTAGGCCACCCACGTTTTTCAACAATATAGTTTGGGGGCCACTACTCCTGGTCTGCAATGGTGCCAGATGAATTTCAAAAGTTTACTTTGTTCATTGCACGTTATTTGATTAAGGATTGGGATCAAACGGACCCTAAAATAATATGTAAATTTGGGTAAGTAATTTTTAGTGCATGGATGCTGTCAAACCAAGATAGTGAGATTGTGCGCCAAGAGGGGAGAACGTTAGAAAGTTCTTTAAGGTAAGAAGGATAATTGGCGAATCAAAAGAAAGGTTGATGTTGATACATAAGTGAGGCAATGAGGTGGACCAATTAAAGTTTTAGTTATGTGAATCTGGTGGAGAAGATAGGGGCTTTCTCTCTAGTGCACAGCTTACTGGGAAGGAGTCAAAGGTGAATCCATCATATTTTATTATGGGCATCAGCTGCACATATAGGACTTTGACCAAGAATATAAAGTTCTCTACTATACTTCATTTGCGGAGAATAATAGTCCTAAATTGCCAGGAAAGGATGTCAAAGGCCTTGTGCATGTTAAGGGAGAACATCATAGATTCCACCAACCAGGTTCTGGTGAAATAAAGAAGACATTGTTGCTTGCTCCTCTCATGGGGAAAAAGCTTTTTGTGGATGAGATGACCCAGGAAAAAAAGTTTATTCTAGTGACTAGGATTTTCACCAGTATCTTTCATCCATGTTCAAAATTGATATTGGTCTATGGTTAGACCAAGAATGGGGATTGGCGGTTGGTTTAGGAATAATGACTATGGGGTTGATTTACTAAAATTGGAGAGGGCAAAATCTGGTGCAGCTGTGCCTTGTACCCAATCAGCTTCTTACTTCAGCTTGTTCGATTAAGCTTTGACAAAACAAACAAGAAAAACTGAAATCTGAGCTGATTTTAATAAATTAACCCCTATGTTGGTACGTACTGATTCTGCGAGGAAGGGGTTACCCTTTTTAAGGTAACTAAATGTGGTTATTAAATGTGTGATCGGGACATCAGAGAATTTTTTCTATAGAATATGGCAGTGTAGTTATTCGGCCAGGTTTGAGATTTTTGATTGCCAGGCAGAGTGCATCTGCCATAATGTCAGCATTTAGAGAGGAAGGGTTCTATTCAAGAGTGGTGGAGAGTGAGATATCTTGGAAAAATTCTTGCACTTGCGTTCTTTCTGGACAGAGACCTAGAGTGGAGTAAAGTTCGAAGAGGTGGTGTTTAAATTCCACCAGGACATCGACTGGGTTACCAATAAGTACATGGTGTCTAGTTCTAAGATCTACATGCTTTGGTTGTGGTGCTATATGATACAGTTGTTTATCTAGCATAGTGCCAGGTTTATTGCTATGCATGTCAAATTTTACTTTCGTTCAGCTCAACTGTCTTTCTGCTATGTCTGAGAGACATATGTTTAATTCAGTTTTCAATTTTTCTAGTCTAGACATAAGTTAGAAGTTGGTTTGGCCTTGTGAGCTTCAGTGGCCTGCTCCACTTCTGACTCCAGTTTTTTCCTGCCTTGGTCCCTCTAGCGATTTGTGTCAAGTGGCCTCTCACAACTGTTTTGTATGCTTCCCATTTTATTAAGTTGAAAACTTTCTGTTGTGACCATCTTAAACGTATCTAAAATTCCAGTGTTGTTTGTATCATATTCTTTTGGCAAGGATTGCAGGATTCCCAAACCTACACAAATCGTGGAAACTACATTTGTGCTAGATAGTTTTCTGATAGTGTAGTCATTGTATTATATTATATGATTATTCTATATACTGTAGGTATATTACATTATTACAGATGGGAGAGAAGTAGTATATTGTAAGTAATGCATTATAGGTATTGTCAGGTTATTTGTAGTATATATGTTTTTATTTCTGCATGATTTGCTTGGATGTAACGCTGCAGTACTTTTTTTAGGTCTTTGATCAGTACCTGAACTTCATTACTTTGGAGGATGACATGTTTGTGCTTTGCAACCAAAATAAAGAGCTTGTTTCATATAGAGGTAAATTCATTAAGACATTTTGCTATCTTATTTTGTTCATTTTCTTCCAAGCCACTGTTCATACCTGTTCTCCAGGAGAACATACATCAAATCACACACGTTTCTGAAGTGCATGTAAACATGTATCTTTATTGCAGATGTGCTGTGGTGCATTTCCTTCTTAATGTCACCGCAAAAACACCTGCCAATGCACATGTGGTAAATTGAAGCAGAACTCATGGTACTTTATTACCATGTGTTTTGGTGGATGCATTAAAAAAAAGGGTCCTGCACGTCTTCATGTGATGATGAATAGGCTGCCTGCAATGCATTTTGACCTGTGTAAAAGCTTACACTGACTTGTGTTGTTTCTGCACTTAGCTGTAAACTGGTGCTGATGGTTGTGTATTTTAAAGTGAAAGTTAAAGTTAACTTTACCTCTTCTCAAATGTGTTTCCTCCTTCCTCCTGCCTATCCTGCATAGCCTGTATAAAAAGATCTGCATACATACCTTTTTAATCCAATGTGGTCACATGATTCAGAAGCTCCAGCTTCCCTGTGTCAGAAATGGCTTTTGCAGGGGAGAAGAGAGAGCAGTGACAGCGAATGGGCCATGGGAACGAGTGAGTGACGTCATGGCTCCAGAAATTCAAAGTAGTTGTCGAAAGCTCCCTAACATAAGGGAGCCAGAATAGGTACGAGGAGGGAACTTTTTTAAAACTGTTATAGTTAGCCTTTACTGCCACTTTAATGTTGGAATCTGAAAAACTGTGGTTAAAAGTCATATTTAATACGCAATCCACATATCCAGGATATTTTATATAATATGTTTGTTTTAATCTTATTTTAGCAAAAGTGTTTTGTTTCCTTACTTTCTGTCTTGTATAAGAATTGCTAAGTCTTGTAATTCTTTCCCCAGCACTGAATAGACCTGACATCACTGACACAGAAATGGAAACCATAATGGATACCATTGTTGACAGCCTCTTCTGCTTCTTTGTCACATTAGGTAAGTCTTTAGGAGCAATATATACTTTCTGCTATAATTTTTTATCTGTACTCTGGAGCAATTTTGCAGTTCTAAATAATTTTTAAATTCATTTTATGGTTTTATCATTCTTACTTATTGCCTTTGCAGCTTTCATATCTCTGTCCACACCCTACTCATCATATAGGGAGTCAGCATCATCACATTGCTGGTTCACTATCCAATGAGCTGGCAAACGATATCTAAAGCTGTAAAATTGCAAATAGGATTGTTGTTGTTGATGCATTGTGGCAGTGGTGTCTGACTTAAAAGACTAGTTGTAAAGCATTACAAAGCCCTTGGCAGACGTATCACACGTGTGTAGTTCAGCTGTATTCAGATGTTTGATGCTGTTCTACTGTAATGTGAAATATAGTGTAATTAAATTCTGGAACATTCTGCTTTTATTCTCTCAGAATGACTGTGTGACATTTTAGGTGCTCGTAATGGACTGAAACAATGCCATATGCAAATACCAATTTTTAATCATATTAATTGAATGTCCATGTCATAAACAGAAATTATGCTTCCAAAACAGGTTCTGTGCAGAGTGAAGAAATTACAGTAATTTGTTTATAAGTGTGGGAAATCTTTCTACTTCAGCTGTAGAATGATGATTGGAATATACTGAAATAAAAATGAAGAATAACTGTAGTTTTGGAGAAGTTAACCCTTTGGCCTACCCCCTGTGAGCTAAAGAAGCCCTATCCAGCCAAATGTATACTTATATGAATTGGGCAGCTTTGATCTCAAGATCCCCCAGCCAAAATATTTCTTCTGGCTACATCTTCAAGGTCCATACCCATACACTTCTATGGAGCTGTTTCCTGAGTGTCTCCTATATATAAAGTCTATGGGCGCAGCCAGGGGTAAGAAGACTTTGCCTAAAGGATCTAAAAATCGCTGCAAGCTGCAGCCGACTGGACAGTTAAGTTACTTCTGCTGTTTAGAAGGGGGGTCCTTTAGCAAAGTTACCCTTTTTAGGGTAACAGTGAGGTAAAACCAGCAGAATAACAAAAAAATGCCTCTGTCTTTAACAGAGAAGCATCACGTGAATTTTAATTTAATGTTATACATTTCCTTTGGTTCAAGTGTATCAAATTATTTAATCAAATTTTGTTTGTGGCTGTTAACAGAGCTGATTTTACGTGGTTATTCTCACATCTAGGTGCAGTGCCCATTATAAGATGTGCAAGAGGCAATGCTGCAGAGATGGTGGCAGTGGTGAGAATGTTTGCATTATTCACGCTATTTTTATTTAGCTAAAGTTGCTTAGTCTTTTCATAGACATAAGATTACTTTATGGATAAATATGATTTGAGACCATTCATCTGAAAGAGTTGTTGCCATAAAGATCATTCTATAGTAATAGAAATTCCCTTTGTTCTTTACAATTTTTCTTAAAGAACTCTCGCATCAATTTTTCAGTGCTTTCAGAGAACAAAGTACATGTAGTACTTTGTCCCATATTCCTACGTGCTTTGTAAGCCTAGCTATGAGGTCAGACAGGTCGTCCCATTCTTACTTCCCTGCAGCCATCTGACAGAGTAGTTAACAAGGAAATAGTTGCATTGGTAGTCATTGCTTATCTCTAGCTCCAAGCATTTGCCCAAGCAAGTGAAATGTAGAGAGGCAGGAGGCTGACATGCCATAACGTTTGCATTCCCCTTGCTGTTGCTTGTGTTGGGCAAGTGCTTCGAGCTGGTAAAGAGCAGCAACTATAAATGTACTTTGGACCCTGGACAACAGAACACTGAACAAAAAAAATAAGTTAGAGTTCTCCTTTAAGATCATGGAACAATAGTGCCCATTCCAGAATAGGAAAGATTGGGTATATAACAAGCAATACCAAAGAAGTGTCTTCTGAAAAATAATGTGAATAGAATGACAGTAGACAATATGTGCAGGAGAGGAGTGCAGAATGTATGACAGGGAGATCTGTGGAGAGTATGACAGGGGGAGGTATGTGCAGCAGAGGAGTGTGGAGGGTATGATTGCAGGCAGTATGCGCATGAGAGGAGTGCAAAGGGTATGACAGAAGACAGTATGTACAGGAGAGGAGTGCAAAGAGTATGACAGAAGACAGTATGTGCATGAGAGGAGTGCAAAGGGTATGACAGAAGACAGTATGTGCATGAGAGGAGTGTAAAGGGTATGACAGAAGACAGTATGTGCAGGAGAGGAGTGTGGAAGGCATGATTGCCGGGTGAGGAAAGTACGTGCATGACGGCCGTTAGTACGGAAGGTGTGAGGAGAGGACGTGCATA
>BLSH010283353.1:812415-840141 GCA_018402905.1 Glandirana rugosa
GAAACATGTGCATGAGAGGAGTGCAAAGGGTATGACAGAAGGCAGTACGTGCAGGAGAGGAGTGTGGAGGGTATGACAGAAGACAGTACGTGCAGGAGAGGAGTGTGGAGGGTATGACAGAAGGCAGTACGTGCAGGAGAGGAGTGTGGAGGGTATGACAGAAGACAGTATGTGCAGGAGAGGAGTGTGGAGGGTATGACAGAAGGCAGTACGTGCAGGAGAGGAGTGTGGAGGGTATGACAGAAGACAGTATATGCAGGAGAGGAGTGCAAAGTATATGACAGAAGACAGTATGTGAAGGAGAAGAGTGCAAAGGGTATGACAGAAGACAGTATGTGCAGGAGAGGAGTGCAAAGGGTATGACAGAAGACAGTATGTGCAGGAGAGGAGTGTGGAAGGCATGATTGTCGGCAGTACGTGCATGAGAGGAGTGCAAAGGGTATGACAGAAACAGTATGTGCAGGAGAGGAGTGCAAAGGGTATGACAGAAGACAGTATGTGCAGGGAGGAGTGGAAGGCATGATTGCCGGCAGTACGTGCATGAGAGGAGTGCAAAGGGTATGACAGAAGGCAGTATGTGCAGGAGAGGAGTGTGGAGGGTATGACAGAAGGCAGTACGTGCAGGAAAGGAGTTTGGAAGGTATGATGGTGTAATATGTGAAGGAGGGAGTGTGAAGGGTATGATTGTGGTCTGTATGTGGAGAAGAGTTCCATATCTTTCTGTAGCTCAATAAACCTGTCAGATGTAAACTAAAGAGCTTAGTCCAGGGCTTAACTCATAGAGTGCCTGCGCTTTTTACAAATTTGCTCAATTCCTGGAATTCAACTTCAACACACATACAGTAGGTATCGGCAGCTGGGGGGTTAACCTAAATGAACTGGGTACTTTGTGCTGAAGAGTTAACATACAGTACATGCTTGAGGTCTGAGCTTTGAGGAGACCATGCACTTGATATTGCACTGAGCGGCCCCTTACCTCCACTTCTGGGGTCCCCTGCTGGTGCTCTTGGCTGCTGCTCTTCACCATACACCACCATAGGAAGCAGCTTCCTGTGGAGGTGCAAGTACAGGCTCGTTTCTGAGCTGAGCTGTGTGTATCCATAGACACGCTCTGCTCACAGGATTTGATTGGAAGCAGTAGGAGCTAATGGTTCCCATTGCTGCCTCTCTGTCCTGTGAATGGGGAGAGCACCACTACAGGCGGGTACAGCGTTGGATCGAATGAGGACCCAGGTAAATATTTGGGGGAGGACTTGTAAACCCAGTGAAGTGACTGGCCTCAGGTAATATATAGAAATGCAAAAAACCCTCCTACTTAAGTTTTACCTGTTTATCTGCAGTCTTCTATTCTCTACATCTGTTCAAAGTCCAGACTTGGCTGTCAGAAAACAGGGGGTGGAGAGCTGAAATTACACACTGCAGAGCTCAATGAGGAGAGCTCTGACAGCTGACTGGAGGGACCCCTTCACACACCACACAGAAACAGAGCTGAGGCTGTCAATCACATGGGTGTGCTGGAGCTCCCTCCCCTGTCACCTTTTTTTTCCCTTGCTGTCAGGAGAACTTGTCTGAAGTGACAGAGGAAGGAGGCAGCAGACAGAAATTACACTTAGTGCTCTGGATTGAGACAAGCACACACTCTAGAAGGATATGCTTTGTTCATAATTCATGTCTGAAGTTTACAATCATTTAATGCCTTAAGGAAAAAAAATGTCTTGCATTTACAACCACTTTAATGCACTCACACTGAATATTCGTCAGTGAGGGATTGATGTACATGCTTTCGAAGTAGATCTCATATACTGCAGACAGGACACTGATGGGTCAATGGTTTTAGGCTGGGATTAGGGGTTAACCATCATTCTGTGACAGCTGGTCACTGAGAAGTTAATTAATGCATGTACACACTGATCACTGATGTGTTAAAGATTATATATATACAGTTGTATGCAAAAGTTTAGGAACCCCTGACAATTTCCATGATTGTCATTTATAAATATTTGGGTGTTTGGATCAGCAATCTCATTTTGATCTATCAAATAACTGAAGGGCACTGTAATATTTCAGTAGTGAAATGAGGTTCATTGGATTAACAGAAAATGTGCAATATGCATCAAAACTAAATTAGACAGGTGCATAAATTTGGGCACTCTTGTCATTTTGTTGATTTGAATACCTGTAACTACTTAGCACTGATTAATTGGAACACACAATTGGTTTGGTGAGCTCATTAACCCCTTGCCGACCGCCGATCAGCAATTGACGGCGGCAATATGGCTCGTGAGTGCAAATCGCCGTCATACGACGGCGCCCGCGCTCACGAACCTAGTGAGCGCGCGCGCCGCTGGAGGCGCGCCCGCGCGCTCACTGTGTTCGGGGAGGGCCAGGGAGCGGGTGCGGCGGCTTCGATTGCCGCCGGCTACCCGCGATGGCCCCCCCGGAGCGAGTGAGCGGAGGTCCGTGTATGTAAACACGGACCTCCGTTCTGTGTGAGGGGGAAGGGCTGTGATCACAGCCTTCCTGTATACGAAGGCTGTGACCACTTCCCTTCCCCCAGCTAGGGCAGTCCCCCCACAGTTAGAACACACCCAGGGAACATACTTAACCCTTAGAGCGCCCCCTGCAGGTTAACCCCTTCACTGCCAATGGAATTTACACAGTAATCAGTGCATTTTTATAGCACTGATCGCTGTATAAATGCCAATGGTCCCAAAAAAGTGTCAAAATGTTCCGACATGTCCGCTGAAATATCGCAGTACCGCTAAAAATCGCAGATCGCCGCCATTACTAGTAAAAAAAATAAAATAAATAAAAACCCCAAAAATGAATTCTCATCATCCGTAAACGCGACCACTTTTGCGCAAACCAATCAATAAATGCCGATTGCGATTTTTTTTATCGCAAATATGAGGAAGAATATAAATCGGCCAAAAACGGTGAAAAAAAATGTTTTTTTATATTTTTTTTTTGGATTTGTATTCTAGCAAAAAGTAAGAAATTTGGGGTTTTTTTTCAAAATTGTCGCTATTCTTTTGTTTATAGCGGCGATCAGAAATGACGCAGAGGGGATCAAATACCACCAAAAGAAAGCTCTATTTGTGGGAAAAAAAGGACGCAAATCTTGTTTGGATACAACATCGCACGACCGCGCAATTTTCAGTTAAAGCGACGCAGTGCCGAATCGTAAAAAGGGCTCCGGTCCTAAAGCTGGAAATCCTTCCGGGGCTGAAGTGGTTAAGCCTTGAACTTCATAGACAGGTGCATCCAATCATGAGAAAAGGTATTTAAGGTGGCCAATTGCAAGTTGTTGTTCTCTTTGACTCTCCTCTGAAGAGTGGCATCATGGGGGCCTCAAAACAACTCTCAAATGACCTGAAAACAAACATTGTTCCACATTATGGTTTAGGGGAAGGCTACAAAAAGTTATCACAGAGATATAAGCTGTCAGCGTCCACTGTGAGGAACATAGTGAGGAAATGGAAGACCACAGGCACAGTTCTTGTTAAGGCCAGAAGTGGCAGCCACATAAAATATTGGAGAGGCAAAGGATGGTGAGAATGGTCAAAAACAGCCCACAGACCACCTCCAAAGACCTACAACATCAACTTGCTGCAGATGGTGTCACTGTGCATCGTTCAACAATTCAGCGCACTTTGCACAGGGAGAAGCTGTATGGGGAGTGATGCGAAAGAAGCCTTTTCTACGCACACACCACAAACGGAGTCGCTTGAGGTATGCAAACGCACATTTGGACAAGCCAGCTTCATTTTGGTCATAACAAGGCTTGGCGGCAAAAGAACACAGCGTTCCAAGAAAAACACTTGCTACCCACAGTAAAATTTGGTGGAGGTTCCATCATGCTGTGGGGCTGTGTGGCCAGTGCCAGCACTGGGAATCTGGTTAAAGTTGAGGGTCGCATGGATTCCACTCAATATCAGCAGATTCTTGAGAATAATGTTGAGGAATCCGTCACAAAGTTGAAGTTATGCCGGGGCTGGATATTTCAACAAGACAACGACCCAAAACACTGCTCAAAATCTACTCGGGCATTTATGCAGAGGAACAAGTACAATATTCTGGAATGGCCATCCCAGTCCCCAGACCTGAATATCATTGAACATCTGTGGGGTGATTTGAAGCAAGCTGTCCATGCTCGGCAACCATCAAACCTAACTGAACTGGAGATGTTTTGTAAGGAGGAATGGTCCAAAATACATTCATCCAAAATCCAGACACTCATTACAGGCTATAGGAAGCATCCAGAGGCTGTTATTTCTGCTAAAGGAGGCTCTACTAAATATTGATGTGATTTTTCTGTTGGGTGCCCAAATGTATGCACCTGTCTAATTTCTAATTTCGTTTTGATACATATTACGCATTTTCTGTTAATCCAATAAACCTAATTTCACTACTGAAATATTACTGTGTTCTCCAGTTATTTGATAGATCAAAATGAAATTGCTGATCCAAACACCCAAATATTTATAAATGACAATCATGGAAATGGTCAGGGGTTCCTAAACTTTTGCATACAACTGTGTGTGTATATGTATGTATATATATATATATATATATATATATAATGTATACTTTTTTTTACAGTTATGTCTCCTATGGGACAAAGTACATGTAAAAAAATCTATAGTGATCTTGTTTAATGCACATATACTACTGCAGACTGGTCACTAGTGGGTTTTTGCACATTCTTTTCTGGTGTAAAACTGGATAGAGAGATTTGTGTACTAGAGAGGCATATCACTGCTGGTGATCAATGTGTGCGCTGGTATCAGGATACAGGGGAAAGACCAATGTGTAACATAGGTACACGCACATTCCTGTACTATACACCCACTCTATGGTAACTAAGAAGCAATTAGAAACTTCTACAGAGGGGGCAGAGACTGGTGCTGAAAATACGATGAGCTCTTGTATGTTCAGATACTATTGTGAGCCCACCTGAGCTATCCTGCCAGGAAGCTGTCACTGCAGACCACTAATTATTGGCTGCTGAGGCATTCGCCACCCCACAGCTGCACATATACAAGCTCCGCTGCGGTGCCGTCTCCGGAAGGGGGGGGGGAGACAGATAAGCGAAAGTTCCACTTTTGAGTGGAACTTCGCTTTAAGGTGACTGTAGGTGTTAGTGATTGTCAGATGTGCATGCAAATGCTATTGTCTTGCGCTATTTTCTGGGCACTTCATTTCATGAACCTTTGGTTAAAGTGTCACTAAACCCACAATATATAAAATTATCAATAAATGGTGTATTGCATGCTGTTCATACTCAGTCACTATGAGATTAATTTTCTGGTTGATCCTGCTGCTCTCTATCTCCACCTTCTGTTCATGTCCCCAATTCAGCAAGAGATTTTGCAGCTGTGGTGGCAAATCTGCACATGCTCAGTTTTCAGCGAGTTTCTATGCTGAGCATTTCCTTCCTATTACATCTGAGCAGCCCATGTGACTATAGAGTCACACGTGGGCATATAGACAGTGGTAACTGACAGCCTACTCCCTCGCTCCTACTCCATGGCCACTAACCAGCTAAATACAATGGGTGGGGGGGATATTACATTATATTAGATTAATGGAGGCTTCACCTCCCTCTTATTCTAAGACACAGGCTGGAGGGGAGTGACACAGCCTGTGACTGGCAGAAATCCGCCCACACCATGTTATTGCCAAAAAATAATAAAGATTTGATTTCAAATCTATATTTGTATTACAATTTTAAACAGTTTAGATATTATTTATTTGTACTCTGTATTCCAAAGGCTGTTTCTTTTTATTTTGAACATGTGAGCAGCAGAGGACTAGAAGCTCCTTCTGCTTATGTTTCCCTGCAGACAGGATGGTAAAAAGCTGGGTCATGTGACAGCTGTATGTTATCAATTAAGAAAAAAGTACTTAGATGTTTTTTTTTTGTTTTTTTTTTTAATTAAAATAATCACAGTGCCATCATCCATATACAGAAATAGAAGGGACAATGTAATTTAAACAGTGTGTGTTTAGCATCACTTTAACCCTTATATTGGTCAGTATTCTCACATTTGTCGCAAGAGGTGCTTACATTTGCTGATGCTTTTGTTATATGATTGTGTTAAATGCCAATCCCTACATGCACTATGGGTCAGTTTTTTTATTTTTTAACTTTCTCTTTTAGAAATTAGATAAGAAACTACGTGAAAATCTTCGAGATGCCAGAAATAGCCTATTTACTGGAGATAATCTTGGAGCTGGACAATTTAGGTAACCATTATGATGCTGCATTTCTCACATGTTGTCACAAATAACAAGTTCCCATTTACCTCTAGGTAAAACTGTGTTTTTTTTTATTGTTTTGGGCAGAATGTGGAAGGGTTAAGCCCTCTGTCAAGTGTTTATTGCTGCCTTCACAGTATCTCACAAAAGTAAGTACACGCCTCACATTTTTGTATTTTATTCTATCTTTTTCATTTTACAAAACACTAAATAAATTACACTATGCTACAATGTTAAGTAGTGAGTGTACAGCTTATATAACAGTGTAAATTTGCTGTCCCCTCAAAATAACTCAACACACAACCATTAATGTCTAAACCGCTAAGCCATTAATGTCTAAAGTGAGTACACACCTAAGTGAAAATGTCGAAATTGGGCCCAAAATGTCAATATTTTGTGTGGTGACCATTATTTTCCATCACTGCCTTAATCCTCTTGGGCATGGAGTTCACCAGAGATTCACAGGTTGCCACTAAAGTCCTCTTCCACTCCTCCATGAGGACATCACAGAGCGGGTGGATGTTAGAGACCTTCCGTTTGAGGATGCCCCACAGGTGCTCAATAGGGTTTAGGTTTGGAGACATGCTTGACCAGTCCATCACCTTTACCTTTGGCTTCTTTAGCAAGGCAGTGGTCGTCTTGGAGGTGTGGTTGGGGTCGTTATCATGTTGAATACTGCCCTGCGGCCCAGTCTCCGAAGGGAGGGGATCATGCTCTGCTTCAGTATGTCACAGTACATGTTGGCATTCATGGTTCCCTCAATGATCTGTAGCTCCCAGTGCCAGCAGCACTCATGCAGCCCCAGACCTTGACACTCCCACCACCGTGCTTGACTGTAGGCAAAACACACTTGCCTTAGGTATTCCTAACCTGGTTGCCACCACACACGCTTGACACCATCTGAACCAAATAAGTTTGTCTTGGTCTCATCAGACCACAGGACATGGTTCCAGTAATCCATATCCTTAGTCTGCTAGTCTTCCACAAACTATTTGTGAGCTTTGTGCATCATCTTTTGAAGAGGCTTCCTTCTGGGACGACAGCCATGCAGACCAATTTGATGCAGTGTGCAGTTTATGTCTGAGCACTGATAGGCTGACCCCCCCTTAAACCTCTACAGCAATGCTGGCAGCACTCATTCATCTATTTCCCAAAGACAACCTTTGCATATGACGCTGAGCACGTGCACTCAACTTCTTTGGTCGACCATGGCGAGGGCTGTACTGAGTGGAACTGTCCTGTTAAACCTATGTATGATCTTAACCACCATGCTGCAGCTCAGTTTCAGGGTCTTGGCAATCTTCTTATATAGCCTAGGCCATCATTATGTAGAGCAACATTTTTTTTTTTTTTTTTTTTGGTTGAACTAGATGGACTTGTGTCTTTTTTCAACCTGACTAACAATGTAACAATTCTATTTTTTTTGGCCCGAGGTGCCATGTTGAACTTCCAGTGACTAGTATTAGAGAGTAAAAACGATAACACCAAATTTAACACACCTGCTCCCTATTCACACCTGAGACCTTGTAACACTAACAAGTCACATGACACCAGGGAGGGAAAATACCTAATTGGGCCCAATTTGGACATTTTCACTTAGGGGTGTACTCACTTTTGTTGCCAGCGGTTTAAACATTAATGGCTGTGTGTTGAGTTACTCCGAGGGGACAGCAAATTTACACTGTTATACAAGCTGTACACTCACTACTTTACATTGTAGCAAAGTGTAATTTCTTCAGTGTTGTCGCATGAAAAGATATAATAAAATATTTACAAAAATGTGAGGGGTGTACTCACTTTAGTGAGATACTGTACCTCCTTGCGGAGATTCACCACACTGTACTGGTGACTGGACCATTGTCATCAGGAAATAAAGTGAGGGAAATCCAAAATTTCAGAACTGATAAGGGAAAATATTCCAGTAGGGGGTGCCTGTGTCAGGTACACCTTGCTAAGAGTTTCCCTCACTTTCGGTGATTTCCTTGCATCAGAGACAAGAAATCAACAGAAATTTCCCCAATGATACATATAAAACAAAACTGGTAGGGGTTTTAACCCTTACCTGATCTGCCCAAAAAAAAGCTGTGCATATACTTTTACACAAAAATACATACACACAAATAATTTTAGGGGCGGATGCTTATTTCTGTTGGGTAGTCAGCTTTATCCATCTAGAATGGAGGTAGAAGACAGTGACCATAGATGAAAGGAGAAAGGGCATAGATAATAGTGATACAAAATATTCACAGAGGGAAGGAAAGGGGAAGAGTGAATATTGGTGGAGGAGAGAGGAGAGTGTCTCTACAGGGACTATTAATGGCATTGATGAAAATTGAGAAGAATCATCTCAGAGGGAAGGAGAGCATGCAGGGATAGAAGTAGAGAGGAAAATCATCACATAGGGAAGTAGAATGAGTATGGATTGAAAGTGTTCATAGGAGAAGATTTGTCTCCCAACAGGGAAATGGATCCAAATATAAAGCCTACATAAGAATGGCTTAAAAGTGTCAGTGTAAATGTCATGGAATGGTCCAGTTGGATTCCAAATCTCATTACAGTAGGGAATGCGTGGCTGGACTTGAAAATAGCTGATCAAACACAGACTCCATGCAGCCTTACAAAGCCATAGAAGTTTTGTAAACAGGAAAGGGAAAAATTGTAGTGTCTGGATGTACAGTGCTTATAGAAGTTTATCCACAGCAACACAAGACTGCACTTGCTGCCCAAATTCTTTTGTTATCTGCAGTGATCTGTTTTCTCTTTGACACTTAGGGGTTGATTTACTAAAGGAAAATAGACTGTTTACTTTGCAAGGGAATACACAAGCATTTTTTATTGCACATAATTGGTTGATGGAAGCCAGCTCTTTCACTGAGGAAAATTCCCTTGCAAAGTGAAGAGCATTTTTACCATTAGTAAATCAACCCCATAGTCTGTTTCTGTTGATCAGTGTAAAAAATAAAAAGCAAATTTACTTTAAATTCACCGTTCTTCCTGTCACAGCAGGTGGGGTTTCTCCTCCCCACACCTGCTTCGCCCACACAGCTTGTCATTCATTCACAGATTCCTGTGCATGAATAAACTACAAGTACTGTCTGCCACTGCAGCAGATGGACTTGTAGTTTCAGTGGGTTGTGGAGGTGCTGATGAGCGCTCTCCTAGCCCACTGACATGTTTTCCGGCTTTCAAACAAGTACAGGCTGAAAGCTGAAGGACATGTGTGCTGGAGCCCACATTGCACCCATGATCTACTGATCACGGATGCATTGATTTCCAGGCTCCTGCAGGAAAAAATAATAAATGCACATTCTGCAAAAATATGTGCATTTATTATTTATTCTGATAAAGGTGAACTTATACTTTAAGTCCGTTCCTAAGTAATCTCTTGAATCCTATACTCAGGCTGTATACAGGGCCTCAGCGCCTGTCCTCTAATACTAGATGATTTCATGGAGTGCTTGGAGGCTGTCCATCAGATTTTAGGGGGGGCAGACTAGGGCCAGTGGGAGTAGTAAATGTCCTGGTGTCCGATTGGAAGTAAACAGTGCTTTATCTGTGGTGTCAGTGGGAGGACTAGTGTCCCATCATTGGTGTCAATGGAAGGATTTGTGCCCCATCATTGGTGTCAATGGATGGAATTGTGCCTCATCGTTGGTGTCAATGGAAGGAATTGTGCCCCATTGTTGGTATCAGTGGATGGAATAGTGCCCCAGGGGCGGGATAGAGGCAAGCAAAGAACCACATCTGGCCTCAGGGCCACTGTTTGGTGACCGCTGCTCTAAGATCATGATTACGTGGATTGTGTTCTGTCACTATTTTGGATTCTTTGTCAGGTTTTTATTGACGTCTGTGTCCACGTTGGGGAAAATGTTCCTTGCTTTGTGTCCCAAAGAAGATAGTATTCATAACAGGAGTGGAATATCTCTAATGAGGACACATACAGCAATAAAACCCATTTTTCTAAAGACATTGGTAAAGGTTAGAGCCTTTTTTCAGGGCCCGTTCACACCATGTGCATTGGGCACTCTTAATGCAGTCCCAGTACACAGACGAGGCAATTTGCCTTGATACTTATGTCTTAGGGTCCTTTCACACCAGTGGAGCCCATTTTGACGGGCTCCGCTGCTCACCGGGGATCCGTCCGTTGATCCCGCGGATGACAGGACAGACTCTGCACTCCGTCCTGTCACAGCTCCATTCTCCTCTATGGAGAATCGGATGAACACGGACCATCTGTCCGTGTTCATTCGATCCGATCCACCAGGCGGATGGAAAATAGGGTTTCCATCCGTCTGTATTTGGCGGATCGGGAATCAGCGGACATGTCACTGCCGACATCCGTCGCTCCATAGAGCACAATGGAGCGTCCGTTCGGGTCCGCCTGAAAAACTGACAGGCGGACCCGAATGATCTGCCCCTGTGAAAGGGGCCTTAAGTCCTCAGTATAAAGAGGAGGTGTACTTGGCGCTAGCCCAAATCCCTGTGTGCTGGGAGTTCTAATCATACAGACAGGCTCTGTGGGAGGTAGTCCAGGGGGGGTCCTGTGATGGATGATGTTGACAAGGAGAACAGAAGGTGGCTTCACAAATGGCTGCTGTCTTAGGGTCAAGAGAACCTCTGTAAAGACCAAAGTGAAAAAGAAGCACAGCACCTCTAAGTGTAGCCTTTTAACACATTTTATTAAAATCACGTAAAATTCTACTTACAAACTGGTAGAAACAGCAGGCATTGCAGTGTGAGTCACTGCCGACTGGGTATGGAGGAAAAGGTCCTGGCTTGTTGCTGCGTCCCTGGGCTGGGTGACGTCGGTGGTTTCCGGTGCTTCCCAGTTCCTGGAGATGCATAGACCGGCACTGGTGACGTGTCCTCTCGCAGCGGGCGACCGTTCATTTGTAGCCGCAGGCACGAACAAACGGTCGCCCGCTGCCAGAGGACACGCCGGAAACGGCTACACTTAGAGGCGCTGTGCTTCTTTTTCACTTAAGTCCTCAGTATACACTCCTGTGCTGCAGGGGAACGCATTCAAAAAAAGTAGGTCATGCTTTGAAGATAACTTGAATGTCACATTGGGTTAGATTTACTAAACTAAAGCTGGTGCACTCAGAATCTGGTGCAATTGTGTATGGTAGCCTATCGGCTTCTAACCTCAGCTTGTTAAATTAAGCTTTGGCAATGAAACCTGGAAGCTGATTGGTTTCTATGCAGAAGTGAGCCTGATTTTGCACTCTCCATCCTTAGTATATAAACCCCTTTATGACATTCTAGTAAAGTAAAAAAAAAAGAAAAAATTAAACCGTGCAATGCAACATTTATTTATAATCAGATTTACTGCAATCCATCATTTATGATGCATCAGCACTCCTTTTTTCATTTGACCTCTGTGAACAAGCCCTTACACTGCTTTTACATTGCTGTCTGCCTCTCCATTTGGAACATAAGCTCTCGCTTTGTTCTTCCGTGACAGAAAGTGATAGGAATTTCAACAGGTGCAGTGAAAGCCAAGAGAGTTTCTAACGATTCATTTTTGTATCCAAAAATTACTCAAAATCAGAGCTACAGCTGCTGTATACAACTGATCAGAGACATCATATGTTTCATGTTTAAATAGGTATGCACTTTCTCATTTACATGTGTCTGTATACTGTAAATATTCACAAGAGTCCCTAGCCCATGTACCTGTACAGTATGCTCTTTTAAGAATTCATTATACCATGTGACTGCAGTTGATGGCCGTAGTTCATGCCAAGGCATTGCATTCATTTGATTTAGGGGCTGGGCATTTTTATTTGGTAATTCTGTTGTAAGATATGTGTATACAAGTAAATATGCATATAATTTTGTTGTAATATGATCAGTAGCATTAAAAGATTTTTGGGTTAAAGTGTATCTAAAAAATGAAATATTATTGCAGCTGATCAGTCCTTAGACAAAGTGGCTGTATTAGTTTTCTTTTACAGGCTTTGTTCCCTTATTTTTACCTGGTGATCTTGCTAGTATCACACTTCATGTGCCTCTGGGCTTGAAGGAAGCCATGGTTGACCACCTAGGCTGGACTTCAGACATGTCTGCCTTTATTCATTATTAGTTTACAGAAGAAAAATTAACACTGTTTATGCTTTTGGGTCAGCTTACAGGAAACCACATTTCTGGCAAGATAAACTGGTATTTTCTGTACTTGCTGGAAATGTTCTTACCCTGAAAGAAGAAAACTTATTCCGCCACTGTGTCTAAGGACTGGTAAGCTGCATTATATTACATTTTTGTGCTTGAGTTAAGTAATTCTTTAAGGGCTATTCCTTATAACAAACTCTCTTCTGATTTTCACTTGTCAGCTTCCAGAGGCCTTTATTAGTTCTTGTAGACAGGAACATAGACCTCGCTACCACTCTTCACCACACGTGGACATACCAGGCACTGGTCCATGATGTCTTGGTAAGCATTTACTTAAAACACTACACTTTGTCAATAGTGCTTGTAGGATGGATAATATTGAATAAAAACAGTAAAATAATGGTCTGGCTTAAAACAATGCACGTGTGTGTCAAATACCACAAAGCAGGGTCTGGTGTGTATGGGAATGAAATACTTTTGCTTATTGCATATTAAAAATCTTAAACCTATTACATATTGCCAATTGAAAAACCCAATTCACTATCAGACACCTTATTTTATGTTTTTAAAATTATTTTCAAATTTGTCACCCTTTTGATTATATGATGACTGAGTTGGGCCTTTGTGGTTTGGATTTTTTTGTAATTCACTTTTGCCATAGATTTCCAGATTCTACGGTAAGACATTGCTGACAGTGTGACTGATTTGTTATAATTTATGAGATAGAGTATCTGTCCTTTATCTTCTGTGTTTTTAGTTATTGCACATAACGAAATAAGAATAAAAATAAAATTACAGTGATGTTCCGCCCTGATGTGCCAGCTCAGCTATCCATATGTGTAGTTTAAAACTGTTATAGGTTCCTTTGAACAACTTTGTCATTTTATAATGTTATGCATGTCTCTTATTTTGTAGCATATATTTTATAAACTAAAATTGGGGGAACTTAAGTTGACAATAGTATGAAATTCTTACTTCATTGTCTCTGTTTTTGAAATCTCTCCTATAACTACTGTTTCTAAGGCTGTTCCTGCATACAGGCAGATCTCTAATCAGTAAGAGTAACAGTGGTGAGATATCTTCCTTCAGTTTACCAGAAGATGTTACTTTGTGACTAGTCTGATTAAGAGTAATAGCACATGTGTGGTTAACATCCTGTCTCCTTTTTCTTTGTGAAAAGGGAAGGATCAACCTATGATGCAGAGACTTTTAAAAACATTGGAAACTCTTTGCATTGAGTAAAGAGTGTTTGTCACGCACCTGATGGTGGAGTCTGTCTTATGCAGGAAGCAACCACTCTTACGGCCCTGGTTTAGGTACCCCTGGTAGAACAGACAGAGGGTTCGGAAGCACAGGGGGACACGAGGGTTGGACTGGTTCACTGGTGGTGGTGTCCGGTAGAGGCTCGTGCGGATAGTAGAATAGTGGTGCAGGCTGGGGTCAGCAACTGGCTGGCAAGGTGGTACAGAAGGTGCAGGCAGAAGGTCGTCAGGTACGGGCAGGGTCGTCAACAGGCGGGCAGCAGGGTACACAAGGATCAGGCAGAAGAGTTGTCGTGGGCAAGCTGGGGGTTGGTGCTGGCAGAGATCAATCAAGGTCAAGACAAGCCGGGTCGCAGGAACAGGTAATCAGGATACAGGTCACTCTGGAACATACAAACGCTGTAGAACGGACAGCACTGGCGGCAGGGTGCTGTCTGCTTAAATGGGCCATTTGGCACCATTGCCGCGTGCACGGACCCGGTTTCAAGGCACAGTCGTTTCCTAACATTACCCCCCCACCCCCACCCAAGGGGCAGCTCCGGATGCCTCGTCGGGTACCAACTTCCTGGCGGTTTCTCTTGAAGGCTTGAATTAGTTCCGTTGCATGGATGTTTGCCTCTGGTTCCTAAGAACGTTCCCCAGGGCCGTACCCCTTCCATTTCACCAGAGACTGAGTGGAGCTACCCCTCTTCGGGCAGTTCAGGATGGCCTCAACCTCAAACTCCTTCTCTCCATTTACTAGAACCGGTTCTGGTGGACCCGTCTTCCGTCCTGGGAAGGGGTCTGGAGGGACTGGCTTTAGCAGGGACACCTGAAAGACTGGGTGGATGCGCAGAGATGGAGGGAGAACCAGTTCATATGCCACTCTATTAATCTTTCTCTTCACCGGGAAGGGACCAATAAATCTAGGCCCAATTTCCTTGAGGGACATTCCAGCCTCAGGTTTCTGGTGGCCAACCAGACAGGATTACCTGGTTGCAGTTCCAGCTCCCCCCGCCTTCTCTTGTCGAAGGCTTCCTTGCTAAGTTCCAAGGTTCTTGTGAGTGTGTCCTGCAGAAGCTGATTGTTCTTCTCAAAGAATCTTAAAGTTTCCTGCACTGCTGGTACCGTGCTTTCAGAGGTCAAGCCACGCAGGAATGTTGGATGGAAGCCATAGTTCGCCCAGAACGGAGACTGTTTGGTGGCAGAGTGGATGGTATTGTTACAGGCGAGCTCGGCCAGCGGCAGTAATGAGGCCCAATCATCCTGAGAGAACGAAGAGAAACAACGAAGATATTGTTCCAGAGTCTGGTTCGTTCTCTCAGTTTGGCCGTTGGTTTGGGGATGAAAGGCAGAGGAAAAGGACAGTTCAACCTCCAGTGATGAGCATAGGGCCTTCCAGAATCTGGAAGTAAACTGGACCCCGCGGTCCGACGCGATGTTGAGTGGCACTCCGTGGAGACGAACAATTTCTCGGGCGAAGATTTCCACTGTTTCTGCGGCAGTGGGTGTGCCCTTCATGCGCAGGAAATGGGCCATTTTGGTCATGCGGTCTACGACCACGAAGATAGTGGTGTATCCCTTAGATGGAGGTAGTTCCACAATGAAATCCATAGCTATCCCAGACCAAGGGGGTTCAGGTACAGGGAGCGGATTTAAGAGGCTCTAAGCTTTGGCCTTGTCGGTTTTGTTCTGGGCACAGGTGGAACAGGTGTTGATGTACTTCTTACAGTCTTCCTCGGCTAGCGGCTACCAAAAGGAGCGTGAGAGCAGCTTGGCCGTCTTACGAACGCTGAAGTGCCCAGCCAATTTGTGATCATAGCACAGTCCTAGAACAGCTGCACGTTGTTTCACCGGAATGAAGATTCTGCTGCCGTGCCACTATAGACCATCCCTAGCTAGCAGCCTAGTATCCGAGGGGCCGGTGGAGCAGACAAGAGATTGTCTGATCTGGGATAGTAGTTCTTCCTGGGAGAGCAGAAAGTTCAGAGGAGGAAGAATTGTATCCGGAGGTGTAGAGTTGCCGGGTTCACTAAACATCCGGGAGAGAGCATCCAGCTTTATGTTCTTTGACCCTGGCCTGTAGGTTAAATGAAACAGAAATCTGGAGAAAAGGAGTGCCCAGCGAGCCTGGTGAGGTTTTAGTCTCTTGGCAGTTTCCAAGTACTCCAAGTTCTTGTCGTCCGTGTATATCAGAATGGGGTCTGTGGCCCTTCGAGTAGGTACCGCCATTCTTCAAGGGCCGATTTAATGGCCAGGAGTTCTCTATCCCCCACATCGTAATTTTTCTCAGGTGCTGACAATTTGCGGGAGAAAAATGCGACGGGATGGAGCAAGGCCCTGGAACCTTGTCTCTGGGAGAGAACTGTCCCTACAGTGGTTTTTGAAGCATCCACTTCCAAGACATATGGCAGGACTGGGTCAGGGTGTTTCAGGATGAGCGCTGTAGTGAACAGTCTTTTCAGTGTCTGAAAGGCCGTTTGGGCCTCGGTGGACCAATGGAAACGGGTGTTCTGCTTTGTTAGCAGGGTGATTGGGGTGATGATGGCAGAGAACCCCTTGATGAATTTCCTATAGAAATTAGCAAAGCCCACGAAGCGTTGGACCCCTTTCCTGTCTGTGGGTGCTGGCCAGTCTAAGATGGTAGAGACCTTCTGCGGGTCCATATTAATACCAGTCACTGAGATGACAAGGCTAAGGAACCGGATACTGGACTGCTCGAAAGCACATTTCTCTGCCTTGGCGTATAGTCCATGCTGCTGGAGGCAACTCAAGACATTTGTCACATGCCCACGGTGTTCCTCAAGGGAGGAAGAAAAAATCAGGGTGTCATCCAGGTAGATGATCACAAATAGATCTAAATAGTCCCGAAACACATCATTTACGAAGTGCTGGAAGTTTGCGGGGGCGTTACATGGGGCGTTACATAGGCCAAAAGGCATGGCAAGGTACTTGTAGTGCCCAAAACAAGTGCAGAAGGCAGTCTTCCATTCATCGCCCTCCCGGATACAGACGAGGTTGTACGCCCCACGCAGGTTGAGCTTAGTGAATATGGTGGTGGACCCCAGCCTTTGAAACAGTTCCGGGACCAGAGGTAGGGGGTAACGGTTTTTGACCGTAATCCGGTTGAGTTCCAAGTAGTCAATACAAGGTCGTAGAGAATGGTCCTTCTTTTCCACGAAGAATATGCCGGCCCCCGCAGGGGATGTGGAGGGCCGGATGAACCACTTCTCAGTCGTATGGACGATGAGGTGGTAGTTTTTCAGCCCCCTACTTACTAAAAACATCCAGCAAACTGTGGTAGGCTGAGGGAACAGACAGGCGGGTATTGGGGTGGGGATCTGAGTCCAAACAGCCCAAGGTAGGGACTGTTTCTTCGGCTTGTTTCAGACTGCTGACGGCAGTACATGGATTGGAATTTGATGGCCCCGGTGATCCAATCGATACTGGGGCTGTGTGCCCATAGCCAGGGCAAGCCTAGAATGATGGGGAACAGAGGAGATGCTATAGCATCGAGAAGAAGCAGCTCCTGGTGTCCGTCAGCCATGGTAGCAGGTAAGGGAGGGGTCTTGTGGGTGACCCTGCCGTATTTAATGGGGAATCCATCTGCCAGGCGGATGATGATCTTGTGGGTATTTGGCAGAAGGGGGATCCGATGGGAAGCTGCAAATGCTTCATCCACAAAGCAGCTGCACGCTCCGGAATCAATTATTGCTGGGACCTGGGTAGTCCCTCTGGGGAGCTGCAAGGAAAGAGAGATCACAAGGTGAGAGACTGGACTCGGCCAGACAGGTAATTCATTAGTAGTAACCGGTGGACACTTACCACGCTTGGTGGGGCAGAATCTCACCACATGTCCGGGTTCCCCGCAATAGAGGCACAGATTCAGCGAGAACCTCTGTTGTCTCTCTTCTGGAGTGAGAGAGGGGCGTAGAAGCCCTATCTGCATTGGCTCAGATGTATCCGGAGGAGAGGAGGAGGAGGTTGCAGAGGCGAAGGGAGCCGGTCTTGGGTAGCTGGGAACCCGAGGTAGCATCCAGGTAGGGCACAGGGATCCCGGGACTCTTTTGGCTCGGCGCTCTCTGAGACGCAGACGCCGGTCGATCTGGATAGCCAGGTTGATGAGTGCATCCAGAGCTGGAGGTACCCCCATATGGGCCAGCTCATCCTTGAAGGATTCAGACAGGCCCAATCGAAATTGGTAGCCGAGTGCTGCGTCGTTCCACGCTGTGTCGGCGCTCCACCATCTAAATTCCGCCACGTAGTCTTCCGCGGAACGGCGGCCCTGCTGGAGGATGTGAAGCGCAGCCTCCGCAGTGGCTGCCTGGTGGGGGTCCTCGTAGAGCCGGGCCATAGCTTGAAAGAACAGAGCTAGGGTAGTGACTTCTGGGGCCCTCTGCTCCCACAAACAGTGTACCCAGGCCTGGCCCGAAACTTGCGGCGATCCCCAGAGAACTTATCCGGCAGGGGGACTTTAGGTTCAGAAGGTAGGGCCACAATGGTGCAACCTGCGGCCTGGCTACTCCCTAGAGCTGCTGGTGCAGCAAGCTCCTGGACCTGTTCTTCCAGCCGGGTATAGCCTTCCTGCAGGTTCTTGACCGCCTGTGTGAGGCCGGCAAGGTGGACACATAGTTCATCTATAGCAGAGGGTGCTCCCTGCGCAGACTCAGACATGGCTGTCCGTTGCTGTCACGCACCTGATGGTGGAGTCTGTCTTATGCAGGAAGCAACCACTCCTATGGCCATGGTTCAGGAACCCCTGGTAGAACAGACAGAGGGTTCGGGAGCACAGGGGGGCATAAGGGGTTGGACTGGTTCACTGGTGGTGGTGTGAGAGGTGCGGTAGAGGCTCGTGCAGATAGTAGAATAGTGGTGCAGGCTGGGGTCGGCAACTGGCTGGCAAGGCGGTACAGAAGGTGCAGGCAGAAGAGTCATTGGGTACAGGCAGGGTCTTCAACAGGCGGGCAGCAAGGTACACAAGGATCAGGCAGAAGAGTTGTTGTGGGCAAGCTGGGTGTCGGTGCAGGCAGAGATCAATCAATGTCAAGACAAGCCGGGTTGCAGGAACAGGTAATCGGGATACAGGTCACTGTAACATACAACCGCTGTAGAACGGACAGCACTGGCGACAGGGTGCTGTCTGCTTAAATGGGCTGTTTGGCGCCATTGCCGCACGCACAGGCGCACGCACACGCGCACGGACCCGGTTATAAGGCACAGTCATTTCCTAACAGTGTTTCAGCAGCTGGAGGTGCTTTTTATTGCCCTTTAGGGAAGCCCTTTTTTGCTTGATTCTCTCAGTCATTGCTTCGGGTCATTGGATCGGGGTAGAAATGAGTAACATGTTTACTGTTTGCCCCTTTTACTTGCATCCCCTTAAAGCTGCATTAAGTGCTGATCTGTGGAAGTGTAATATAGTTGCACAATGGCGACTGGTCCTATAATCTATTGCACTGTATATCCCCAATATCAATCGCTATACATAACTGTCTATTTAAGGTGCTAATTTACACATGTAGAAGATACACTTTCTAATATTCTATTAATTTTATTGCAATAGTTTAAAAATTATTCCGTTTAAAATACATATGTAACCCCAGCGTCCCATACATATGTGGCACCACATCCAAAGATAATGTATAGAGAAAGTGAATTTGAAAAACAGACTTTAACGGCTGCCACTAAAATCCCAATTTGGAATAAAGTACCCAAAATGTATATAAAAATATAAAGTATATTTATACAACATGAAAAATATCATAAAAACATATCACAAAGACTAGTGCATTGGTATAAAAGTACTATCCTCCCATTTATGCAAATATGGCTGGGTAAAGAAAACTGAACGGGTGGCCTCTGATATTTGTGCAATTATATGCAATGATCTTCCATCAAAGGCCAACCAGCAGAATCATAAATGACAGCACCAATGAATCACTACGCTTTTCGCCCATAGGTTCCTCAGGAGATCCTATTCATACTGGGAGATGCACTGTGATTAGTATTTATAAAGTCGCAGGTATTCTATATACCAACATACATGCATATTCATTATATGATAAATGCATAGTTCGTACACCATAATAAGCTTCAAACATCAATAAATAAAGAACATTGGAATAAAGAAATGAGTACTCTTAGGCCCCTTTCATACTTGTGCGACTTGTCCTGTGACTTTAGACTGCAAAGTCGCTTGACAAGTCGTTCCCCATGATTTCCAATGACAACCATTCATATATGTACGACTTAAAGTTGTGCCGACTTCAAAGTAATCCCTGCACTACTTTGGCCCGCCTTTTTTTTTTTATTTTAATCAAAAACCAAGTTTATTTAAGAGCTTAGAACAAGTAAAGCATCATAGGATACAGACATTATACATTGCAGGGTATATCCTTGAAATATCTACATTACATTTGAGAAAGGTGTGACATCATTGTCTTTATACAGGCACTCCATAGACCTCAAGTTTGCACAGGCACTCCCTGAAATCACATCACAATCGCGTGACTTTCAAGTCGCGGCAGTGTGAAAGGGGGCCTAAGATACATACCATAAACAACAAATGGAAGACGTTTAACCGCTTCAATACCATGCACTTAGAACACTTCCCTACCAGACCAATTTTCAGCTTTCAGCGCTGTTTTTGAATGACAATTGTGCAGTCGTGCGACTCTGTACCAAAACTAATTTTTTATCAGTTTTTGCCCACAAATAGTGCTTTCTTTTGGTGGTATTTGATCACCTCTGGGGTTTTTATTTTAAATAAAAAAGACTGAAAATTTTGAAAAATTATTATTTTTTTTTCTGTCACAAAACTTTGTAAATAATTACATTTTCTCCTTCACTGATGAGGCTGCACTAATGGGCACTGATGAGGCAGTACTGCTTGGCGCTGATGAGGCGGCACTGATGAAGCGGCACTGATGAGGTGGCACTGATGAGGTGGCACTTATATGCAGCGCTGATGGGCACTGATAGGTGGCACTGATCAGCAGCACTGATGGGCACTCATAGGCAGCCATGATGGGCACTGATAGGTAGCAATAATGGGCACTGATATGTGGCACTGGTGGGCACTGTTGGGCACTGATAGGCGGTACTGGTATCGCAGCAGCTATAGGGATGGCCCTGGCAAGCATCACAGATGGGCACAGTGCCATCCCTATTGTGTGCCCCTTACCTGGTGGTCTCTGGGTGGCATCCCCGGTGGTCCTTGGGTGGCATCCCTGGTGGTCTCTGGGTGGCATCACTGTGTAATCTCCCTGGTGGTCCTGGTCAGCTCCCTGGTGATCTAGGGTGGCGATCCTTTGGGGGGCTGCACTGATAAACAGCACAGAAACCCCCTGTCAGGAGAGCCACCGATTGGCTCTCCACTACTCGCGTCTGCAGATGTGACTAAAGGAAAAGCCGATATACGGCTCTTCCTGTTTACACTGTGATCAGCCGTGATTCTTCGCGGCTGATCACATGGTAATGAGCTTCTGACAGAAGCCCATTACCTAGATCGGAGATGCGGTGTGTCAGACTGCCCATTCAGGATAACTCAACCACTTTGCGGCTGTCATTCTGTATACGGCGGTAGGGAAGTGGTTAAAATCTACATAAAAACAGAATGCGATGATTTACAAATCTCATAAACCCATATTTTATTCACAATAGAAAACATATTAAATGTTTAAACTGTTGCAAAGTGGAAAACTGTTCTGTGGTCAGACAAATCAAAATTTGACATTCTTTTTTGCAACCATGGGCTCTGCATTCTCCAGAATAAAGTGGAGAGGGACCTACTGGCTTGTTAGCCGCACTCAGTTCAAAATTCTGTATCTTTGATGGCATGGGGGTGCATTGGTGTGTATAAAATGGGCAGCTTGCACATCTAGAGAGTCGCTATCAATACTGAAGGATATATCCAGGTTTTAGAGCACCATATGCTCCCATCCAGATGTCTTTTTCAGGGAAGGCCTTGCATATTTCAGCAAGACAATGCTAAATCGCATACTGCATCTATGGCTACAGTATGGCTTTGTAGTAGAAGAGTCTGGGTGCTTTACTGGCCTGCCTGCAATTCAGACCTTTCACCAATTGAAAATATTTGGCGTATCTTGAAATGAAATACACCACAAAGAAGACCCAGGACTGTTGAACAGTTAGAATCCTATATTAGGCAAGAATGGTGCAACATTCCTCTGCCAAAACTCCAGCAACTGGTCTCCCCAGTTTCCGAACATTTGGACTCTTTTCATACTAAGGCAGTTTTCAGACGTATTAGCACCGGAAATAGAGCCTGTAAAGCTCCTGAAAACTGCCTCTCATGCCACCCTAGTGTGAAAGCCCGAATGATTTCACACTGGGGCGGTGCGCTTGCGGGTCATTAGAAAAAGTCCTGCAAGCAGCAAACTGCCCCTGCCCATTGGAATAAATGGGCAGCGCTTCTGAACTGCCTGAAAAGCACTTTAGAAGTGCCGCAACACGGGCGCTTTTAACCCCCTCTTGGTGGTTAAGCACCCTGCTAGCGGCCGAAAAGCGCCTCTTAAACAGCTGTAAAGCACTGCTAACAGACACGCCGCCCCAGTGTGAGTGTTGTTAAAAGAAGAGGAGATGCTACACCGTGGTAAACATGGCCCTGTTTCAATTTTTTTGGAACGTGTTGCTGTTTTTTTCTTAAAATAGTACATTTTCTTAGTTTAAACATTTATTGTTTTCTGTTGTGAATAAAATATGGGTGTATGAGATTTGCAAATAAGTGCATTCTGTTTTTGTTTCATGTAGCATCCCAAGTCCCTGAGGCCGCATTTATATGTGTACATGTTTTTTGTGCAGTTTGCTTCCAGAGCAGATATCGGGCTCTCACCGAGAACCCCGGGCCCTGTACTAACAGTTGGGAACTCGGTGGCCCAGTACCTGATCACCTGATTGCCGTGATAGCCTCTAATCGGAGAAAGATGCATTGTTTACATTTTTCTCCTCTGGCAGGGAGAAAAAGATACAAACAAAAGCGTGTAAAACTAAAGATAAAATAGCTAAATTAAAGTTTGATGTAGGTTAGGGTCAGTGTATTTTAATTAGAATTAAAAAAAAAATTAACATGTTGTCAAATGGTGCAAAATTTGCACCGTTGTTTCTGGGCCCTACTACAAACAACACACGATATACACATACTGTATGGGGTATCACCGCGCAGGAGCAGGATCATTTATTTTGGGTTGTTCTTTGGTAATAGCAAGAAATATACAGCTAAATTTAAAGAAATAATATTTTTTTTGCCATTTTGGACCAATCTGTCCTGAAAAAAATAAGGTATAATCCACCTGGATACACCAAGTAGCTGTGATGATATGTACAGTTTTTACTAACACATGTCAAAGTTGCAAAACTGTGTTCAGATGTTAGCATTTGTTTTACCCTCATTTATGAACGGGTTAATATTATACATATCCAGAAACTAGCAATATCACCTAATGTTTTTCCCTTCACATTTGCCCTGTCAAACCACACCCTTAAACCCTACAGATTTCTCTGCTCGCTGCTGCGATCCGACTTTGATCCAACTTTCGGTGTGATTGTGTTATGAAACTGTGATAAGGTCTGCATATTCTATGGGGCCACTGGAATCGCACAAGTAGTACTGGAACCTTTTCCAAAATCACTTTGGTGTGAACATGCACCATTGAAAACAATGTGATTTTCATTGTTATGTGATCGTGGGACTCAAGTCACATCTGAAATCTCAATAGTGTGAACGGAGCCTAAGGCCCCTTTCACACTTATGCGACTTGTCCTGCGACCTGGGACTGCAAAGTCGCATGACAAGTTGTTCCCCATTATTTCCAATGAGTACCGTTCATATCTGTACGACTTTGAAGTCATGCCGATTTTAAAGTAGTCCCTGCATTACTTTCACCTAACCTTGATGCAAATTGAGGTCCATAGGCTTCAATGTTAAACCTTCAAAGTCACATGCAAATCGCACCTGAATACTATAGATGCGATTTTTGTACTATTTCTGGACGACTTTGTAATATGTTTTCATTGTGCCAAAGTTGCAACAAAGTCGGACCAAAGTCGTACTAATCCAAAATCACAGCAAAATCGTGGCAAAAAATCATGGTAATATCGTATCGCACAAGTGTGAAAGGGGCCTTAAACAGATTATTTTTCTGATGGTATCACTGCTGTCATGTATGCTGGCCATGTGGCGTGGTCCTGACGAAGACACAGTGCATTTTGTGGATTCACTCATTTCACCAGATGTCTGTGAACGCATTTCATAAGACATGTGTAAGCCGTTTCATAATAACACCGTCAACATACACCTATATCATATGCATGTATCCTATTACTCACTCAGCTCCATAACATGGCAGGGCGGAAGCGACGTCACAAGTCACTTCCGCCCAATGCTCTTACAGGCCCATTTTTTTTTTTTTGCACTGTCATTTTTTTCAAATTATTTATTTATTTATTTTTTGCATTGTAGTGTAAATATGAGATCTGAGGTCTTTTTGACTCCACATCTCATATTTAAGGGGGCCTGTCATGCTTTTTTCTATTATAAGGAATGTTTACATTTCTTGCAATAGGAATAAAAGTGATTTTTTATTTTTAAAGAACAGTGTAAAAATAAAAAGTAAAAAATAATTAAAAAAAATTGACGCGCCCCGTCCCCGTGAGCTCACGCGCAAAAGGAAACGCATACGTAAGTCCCGCCCACATATGAAAACGGTGTTCAAACCACACATGTGAGGTATCACCATGATCGTTAGAGCAAGAGCAATAATTTTAGCACTAGAGCTCCTCTGTCACTCAAAACTGCTAACCTGTAGAATTTTTTAAATGTCGCCAATGGAGATTTTTAAGTTGCAAAGTTTGTCGCCATTCCGCAAGCGGACGCAATTTTGAAGCATGACATGTTGGGTATCATTTTACTCGGCGTAACAATATCTTTCACAATATGGGGAAAAATTGGCCTAATTTTACTGCTGTCTTATTTTTTAACTCAAAAAAACGAATTTTTAACTAAATAATAGCGCTTGAAAGACCGCTGCGCAAATATGGTGTGACATAAAGTTTTGCAACGACCGCTATTTTATTCTCTATGGTGTTAGAAAAAAAATATATAATCGTTGGGGGGGGGGGGGTTCTAAGTAATTTTATAGCAAAAAAAAATGGTTTTAACTTGTAAACACCGAACTTTAAAAAGAGGCTCGGTCTTAAAGTGGTTAAGATGGCATATTGGTAGAACTGCGCGATGGACCAAGGATTAGAGACCTCCACATCACCAAACCATCCCCTGGGAGGAGAGCCACTACTGTAGATTACAACCGCAGTGATAAGAAAAACGGGGGGGGGTTCTCGATATTAAACCGTCCACTGTGGGGAAGCAAAAAAGTGCATTGACGTGTAAGGTCAATATACTGTAAAACGTTAGTACCCTACTTTGAAGAGTTGGGGAATCAACTTCAAAGAAGGAGACAAAAAAAATGATAGGATTGTCTAAATTAGACATTTGGTTGAGACGCTCCTCTTGCAAGGGTGGAAAAAGGGTACATCATTTGCACCTGTAGCAGTAGAGGTACCGTATTTTTCGCCGTATAAGACGCACTTTTTCTTCCCCAAAACTAGGGGGGAAAAGTTGGTGCGTCTTATACGACGAATAGACAGTTTGCCTCCGCGGAGCGCAATGCCGCCGCGGCCTTAGGAAAGGCCGCGGCTTTGGCCTAGCTCCGGAGCGGTCGGCCATCTTGGTACACCCGGCGGCGGCGGATCCTACCAGAGCGCGCTTCTGCAACAGTGAGTATTATTACTATGTTGGGGGCAATGTTACTGGCTATTATTAATATGTTGGGCAATGTTACTGGCTATTATTACTAATGTGGGGGCAATGTTACTGGCTATTATTAATATGTTGGGCAATGTTACTGGCTATTATTACTAATGTGGGGGCAATGTTACTGGCTATTATTACTAATGTGGGGGCAATGTTACTGGCTATTATTACTAGTGTGGGGGCAATGTTAATGGCTATTATTACTAATGTGGGGGCAATGTTAAACTACTGGCTATTATTATGGAACAGTGATGGTGATGACGAGTGGGGGGCAATGGTGGACATTACAGTGATGAGTGGGGGCAATGGTGGACATTACGTGATGAGTGGGGGCAATGGTGGACATTACGTGATGAAAATATTTTACTACAGTATTTGGTTCAGAATTTTTTTTTTCTAGATTTTCCTCCTTTAAAATTGGGTGCGTCTTATATTCCGGAGCGTCTTATACGGCGAAAAATACGGTAGTTACTGTGCTTACCTTGGGAAGTTGATTGGTAGTTTCATTTAAGGTACTTCAACTATCATACTTTAGATCCTGTGTATCATGAGCACTGAGGTATGTATGACTAGTGCTGTTCCAAACGACAGTCATGGTATAATCCGATAGCAATGCGGGATCCAGCAGCCACACTTTGGAACACTTCCAGATTGTGGATCTTTGACCTGTATGGGACAGGGAAGTACAGTCTGACCAGACCTGGAAGATCACTGTGCAGGCACTGGCAAGTGGAATGGGTTGTAGGACTGAATAAAATAATTAAAACATACCTGCTTTACCTTATTTTAGAAGTTTGCTGGTTGTTAACTGTTTATATTCTGTGTACATTAGATTATATTATTAAGAGGGATAAAAAACACAAATAAAATATCCTAAATGTAGGTACATCTCACTCAAGGTTTCCTATTAGTTATCTTGTAAGTTCACATTAGTCAGGTTTTGGGGCTTAGGCAGTAAAATATAGCAGGAATATTCAAAAAGCCTAAAGAAAACTGTTGCAAAACAGCCACCCACGTGGTAACAAGGTAACATTTTGCTAAAATGATTAATTATCTACTGAAGAGACTGTGTTGCACAATCATACTGGTGTCTTACAGAACATTCTTAGCACTGATCTGGGAATAAAATGTGATGTCAAATTTTAAATTCAACATTGAAGACTTAGAGCCCCGTTCATGTGCTATTTTGTGTAAGTGCTGTCTACTGCATAGGAAGAAACCGAAGGGATGGCAGCAGGTTAAATCATTCATCAGCTTATTTCTGTCTGGCCATCCAGAGTCTCTGCTTTCATCTTGTAAACCGTCATGTAGATGCTGACTGTTGAAAGAAACACTTGACTTGTTTAAAAGAATCCTAATGACTGTGTTTCTTTTAAATACATCTATTATACATACCATTACCCCCTGTGGTGAATGGAATCTTCACTCTCTTCCAGAATTACTGATGGAGCTAAGATCTTCAGCATCAGACACTTTTTGGATTGTCAAATGCCTGTGTCTAGCCACTGTTCTACCCACATCCCTTACCCCTTTCCTCTACATCACTAGTGCGTCCCTTCAGGCAAGCGTTGAATGCATAGAAAAACTGTATAAACACTGCGCTAACAATGAGCAATACACAAGAGCTGCAGCTCAAATACTCAAGTTCAGTATAGGCATATAGATAACACAGGAGCTGCGCTAATACATCATGGTGTCCATATTAGTCCATATAAACTTTCAAGATGATATTTATAAGAAGCAGATTCTAATGGCGAATAAGCCCCAAACACATAAGGAGCCTCAATTGTTGCAATGTAGTCCCAAGGGTGGAGAGCAAACCACCAATATCAGAAATCAAGGCTTACCAGCTGACAACGAATTGTGCGCCCTTTGAGTGACAGACTTGAACTCTTCTGAGACCAGGTCAGGTGGGATCAAATCTCCTAGAAAAGAACTCTGTCCTCCAAAGACTCCCAAGTTGCCATCACAGGATGTTGGGCATGGACAAAAAAAGGGTCATATAGTGAAGTACATCCTAGACATCAGTGGGCTGCAATGTACACCTTATACCACCACCACAGTGTGCACAAGTGCAGTCAGTGTAATCCACCACCGTCAGGACTCAAGGCTTACCCCGTCCCTCTCTTGTCCGCAATTGGGTAATATAAATCGTGTGCTTCCTCTCCTAATGTCCCAATGGTCGGGCAGGACCAGAGTCTTCTCAAGTTCAGACAGTGAGTTTCCCGCGTGTTAAGCAACAGTCGACCATTCGGAACTAAAGACTATAACCACCAAACGAGAGGT
>BLSH010283353.1:848686-861157 GCA_018402905.1 Glandirana rugosa
ACCCCCCCCCCCCCCCCCCCCCAAAAAAAAAAACTGAGTTGTACAGTTTATAGGTCACATTAAAGGTGTAAAAAGTTCTGAAATTATTTATCTTTGTCTCGTTTTTTACTTCACAGAAACCTGACATTTTAACAGGGGTATGTAGACTTTTTATATCCACTGTATGAAACTAATTGGATATGTTCACAAAGAGTTAATGGAAGTTATGATCCAGAATTACAGTACCACATCCACAAGGCATGCAAGAATAGTTTGGAAAGGGCGGCCAGAATTTTTAGGTACCTAAATAAAACCAAATGGATAAAACACATTTTAATTGTTCACCTAAAGATTTACATTGTATAAAACCATATACGGTACAATAAAAAACATTTTGTCAAAAAGTGTATACTTCTGTGTAACTCAAACTCCCATATAAATGACCCCACATACCTCTGACCAGCTGTATAAGAATATTGGACTTGGTCTGCCACAAAACCATGTTGTGCAATAAGTGCAGTGGGGTAGGGATCACTTAATAGGTTTGTCACACATTGCAGAGAATGCTACATCAGAAGGATATTGGAGGTATATCTAGAATAAATATATTAAAATACTTGAGTAGCATGAAACAAGGTTGGAATGACAAATGAATGTCGCTCATACATCAGGTAAGTATATTTGAACCATAAAAACTGCCCACAGGAAAACTGTGGAGCACTGGAGCTGCTTTGTGGAGTGTAGTCTCTAAAGACGATACATATATAACACTCCAAATTAGAATGTATGTTAGAAAGAAGGCCACACATAAGTCTGAGTAATTATTATTCATGTCAAATGAATTTTCTAACTAATACTCTAATTTGCTGTGTTATACAGGCAGTCCCCGGGTTACAAACAAGATAGGGTCTGTAGGTTTGTCCTTAAAGCGGAGTTCCACTTGTTTTTGGGTTTATTAAAAGTCAGCAGCTACAAAAAGTGTAGCTGCTGACTTTTAATAAACAGTAACTTACCTGTCTCCCGGTTCAGCGATGGCTGCGCCTGAAGCCTCGCTCATCTCACCCTCCTCCCGACGGCCCCGCCATTCCTAGTGTGGGCACCCGGCCAGGCTTCACGGCCGGGCACGCACTGCGCATTCCTAGTGGCCAGGCAATCTTCTGAGACTTGTGACATGTCCCAGAAGATTGCCAGGAAGCAGGGGCCGCCTAGGAGGAGAGGAGGAGTCGCGCCAGAGGCGGAAGGTGGAAGAGGGACAGGAGGTCCCTCTGAAACCTGGAGACACACTCCCCCCCCCCCGATAAAAAATGACATGCCAAATGTGACATGTAAGGGGGTGAGGAGTGCTTAAAGCGGAAGTTCCATTTTTGGGTGGAACTCCGCTTTTAGTTGAATTTGTAAGTCAGAACAGGTACATTTTTTAAGTGTAGCTTCAGCCAAAGACAATTTTAAGCTTTTTGGATAGCATAGGGAAGGGGTAACACCCCTGTAATGTTTGTTTTGCTGTCTATGTTTCTGTTCAGAAGATTTCACCTCACTTCCTGTCAAGGATTTTACGTTGTTGTGGAAACAAGAATTGGTGATAAAGCATCAGTGGTGACCCCTTTTCCCCATAATAACTCTTACAGGAGTGAATTCCCCTTCCTAGGGAGAGATTTCCTCTCACTTCCTGTTGTCTCCCTCCATTTGTAAGTCAGATGTTTGTAACTAGGGGACTGCCTGTATATGTGACTTCTTTAGGGACCACAGTCCACATAGCACCTCTGGTGGTCCAGTCTTTCCTTTATTTTTCTATGGTTCAAATCTACTTATTAATGAATGTATGATATCCATTTATCATTACAACAGTTTGAGTGTTTTATTTTCTCTGTTGGTTCATATTACCTATGTATTTTTATATGATTATTGTGGATATACCAATATTCCTCTGATGAAGCAGACGCTGTTATGTCTGAGAAATGTGTTGAATGATCGCCATTTCACTGTATAAACAGCACTCTACAGGGAAATAGATTATCATGCAACGCTGCTTTGTTTTGTGGCATTTATATAGCTGGTCAGTAGTATGTGCGGTCATTTATATTGGGGTTTGGGTTTTTTGATAAAATGCTTTTTATTGTATATGGTCTTTTTTCATTTTCTAATCATTATGTGAGTTATTATTATTATTATTATACAGGATTTATATAGCGCCGACAGTTTGCGCAGCGCTTTACAATATTAGGGCAGACAGTACAATTACAATACAATTCAATACAGGAGGAATCAGAGGGCCCTGCTCGTTAGAGCTTACAATCTAAGAGGGAGGGTTGAATGATACGAAAGGGCAGTAAACTGCAGGGGATGAGCTGATTGAGAAAATAAGGAGTGTAGTTAGGTGGTGGCAGGATAGGCTTCCCTGAAGAGAAATGTTTTCAGGGATCTCTTGAAGGTGGATAGATTTGGGGCCATTCTGACCGATTGGGGTAGGGAGTTCCAGAGGATGGGAGAGGCTCGGGAGAAGTCTTGGAGGCGAGTATGAGAGGAGGTGATGAGGGAGCTGGAGAGCAGGAGGTCTTGGGAGGAGCGAAGAGTTCTCTATTTGGTTGTGTTTTTATAGCTTAGAAGTCCGTCCAGCTATATTTTTGATGAGGGTAAATGGAAAGGACGTTTAACCGCATAGGAGATGTAACCAGCTAGCATTTATATGGATCAGGCTTCTTCTCTGGAGGGGTGGGCACATATAAACAATAGTGAATACTAGTATGCCTAGTATTGCCCTGGTGATGTCATTGTTTCTTTTATGAACTGTGGAAATGTTATGTGTAGCTCTGCCTTACCACTTAGTCTTGCATTTAGCGTTATCTGCTTGAAAGGCTCTCTAACAAATTTTCTCCATGTCGGTGGTGTAAGGTTCAGTGCCTGTGTGGGTGGGTAGTATCTGTCGGAGTTCTGTATGAGTGAGTAGGGCACTATAAACCATTTGCCACTTTTGAAATGTGATAGAGGCTGACAGAGAACATACCCTCCTTTTTTGGTGTTTATTCACGGCATGTAAAGTAGTAATAAGATGACTGCTTGAGAAAAATCTTTGGGATTGAGCAAAGTACGATCCAGAAGGACCACGGGGAGAAATGGAGTGTATGGAATTCAGATAGGAAAACTTGTACAGCTCTTATTGCTGGGGCTGTACACTTGTGTGCATGTTGCTGTAAAAGGTGCAGCTTCTCCTTTACTGTGACTTTGTAAAATACTTGAAACAAAGATACCTTATTAATAATAGTGCATATGCTGTTTTTGGAGTGTGTGCGTTGCTCTGCCATCATCATTATCCCAGTTTTGTACTATATGTACCAGGATTGTGGCCAAATTCAAGGCAACAGTGAAAACAACGTTTACAGTTCCAGAGCTCTTTTTTTGGCATAATATCCACACTTTTTTCTCATCTAATAGAATTTGCCACCAGTTTTAAAATTTCTCTGACGTGTATCTAAGTCCAAAATTAAAAATGTAATATATATTGCAGCTTCCAGTACTTCAATGTTGTGGTTGCATTTGTTTTTTGGGCTTTTTATACTTTATTTTCACCTAGTGGTCCTGCCTATAGCTCAATACCTGCCTTAGGAACAGCATTGTCACCCTAAGCTGCTCTCCCGATTTGGACTACAAACACATCCTCCTCCCTTCATCTCTTACATGCTGGGAGGCGGTTGTAGCTCACAAAAATTTCTTAAGTTACAATTACCCTGCATTTTTGGCATGATCAGTGGGTATTTTCTTAACTTGATGTACTTATCCTGAATATTAAAAAATAATTTAGCCACACTATCTAAGGCTGGCCATGCATTATATAATTTTTTTGCAAAATTTTCCTTTAGGTTTACCAAAACCATATAATGAGGGCAAACCTAAACACTTTCAATTTTCATGCAATCAGGTAGGACCTGGCACTACATAGTAGAAGACAAATCTAATGGATATTGTATAATGTATGGCCAGCTTAAAGGACTGCTAAGCTGCAATGAATACATATTTATTCTTGGGTTTAGCTATACCTTAATCAGTTTGTACTTTTAGGCCTCATTTACACTGCTGCTGGTAAACGGACGTTTTGAGGCATTTGGGCGTTTTTTTTTTTTTTTAGCTGTCCCTGAACTTTCCTCTATGTTATCTTATCAGTACATTTACACAGGGTCGTTTAAGGTCGTTTCCAGGCGGTTACATTTAAAGGCTTTTTTTGGAATGTAAAAAAAAGGGTTCAGACGCCAGTTCAGAGGCATTTGAAACGCCAAACAGCTTGTAAATGCGGTAACTCGCGTCTAGGACCGTTTCGTTTAAAGGCATTTCCATTTAAAAAAAAAAAAATTTCTTTAAAAACGCTCCTAGACGCAAATGCTGCTAAACGCCGCATGCAAAGCGCGGCAAAATGGCAGTTTTAGACGCCGGCTTCTAGCTGTCAAAAAAAATCCTTCAGGGGAGCTTAAAATAGCATCCCGTGTAAATGGAGCCTTATATTGTTTTACCCTAGGTTGTTAATTGTTTTGAGTTTTAGGCCTCATGCACACAGGACATTTTTTGACTGTTTTACAGCAGCTGTTTTCAGCTGCAGAAGTTTTTTCTACAGACAATAAACCCTCCATCATGTTATCCTATGGGTTCATGCACACATAGGCTGTTATCAGCTGTTTTTAGCAGTGACGTTTTTGAGCTGTAAAAAAAACCCCCAAGAGCTGATGGTTTTTTGGACTGTTTTCAGCTGTAAAAATGTTCAAATGCTTAAAAACACCCAAAAACCCTCAAAAACGTCAATCCCCAAAGTTTTTGGACGTTTTAGACCAATTGGAAAAAAAAAACGCTGGCCCTTTAAATACGTGAATAAACGCAAAAAAACGGCGGTAATATAACGCTTGTAAAAGCTGGAAACATCCCTGATAAGCTACTGATGTTGTTTGGCTGTTTTTTTAAAGTCCTGTGTGCATGAAGCCTAAGGCTTCATGCACACAGGACTTTAAAAAATGTCAGTAGCTTATCAGGGATGTTTTCAGCTTTTACCAGCATTCTATTACCGCCGTTTTTTTCGCGTTTTTAAAGGGCCAGCGTTTTTTGTTGTTGTTTTTTTCCAGTTGGTCTAAAACATCCAAAAACATTGGGGATTAACATTTTTGAGCATTTTGGGGCGTTTTTAAACGTTTGAATGTTTTTACAGCTGAAAAACGTCCAAAAGAACCCTCAGGTCTTGGGGTTTTTTTTTACAGCTAAAAAACGTCACTGCTAAAAACAGCTGATAACAGCCTGTGTGTGCATGAACGCATAGGATAACATGATGGAGGGTTTGTTGACTGTAGAAAAAAACGTCTGCAGCTGAAAACAGCTGCTGAAAAACAGTCAAGGAAAAGGCCTGTGTGCATAAGGCCTTAAGCTGTTGTAAAGGCAGAAGGTTTTTTATATTAATGCATTCTAATATGCATCGCTGTATAAATGTCATTGGTCCCAAAAATGTGTAAAAAATGTCCGACATGTCTGCTGCAATATCGCAGTCCCGATAAAAATCGCAGATCGCCGCCATTACTAGTAAAAAAAAAATAATAATAAAAACGCCATAAATCAATTCCCAGTTTGTAGACGCGATAACTTTTGCGCAAACCAATCAATATACGCCGATTGCAATTTTTTTTTTTTTTACTAAAAATATGTAGAAGAATATATATTGGCCTAAACTGATGAATACTTTTTTTTAATGGATTTGTACTTTAGCAAAAAGTAAAAAATATTGTTCTTTTTTGCAAAATTGTCGCTCATTTTTTGTTTATAGCGGCGATAAGAAATGACGCAGAGGTGATCAAATACCACCAAAACAAAGCTCTATTTGTGGGGAAAAAAAGGACGCAAATTTTATTTGGGTACAACGTCGCACGACTGCGCAATTGTCATTCAAAATGCGACAGCGCTAAAAGCCAAAAATTGGTCTGGGCAGGAGGGGGGTTTAAGTGCCCAGTAAGGAAGGGGTTAAATGAAGAGGAGATGTGTTCTGTTACCCTCAGTGGCGGCTGGTGAAATTTTAGGATGGGGTGCCAGACCCCCTCCCTTCCTTTTTGACCCGTCCCACTTCTCTTAAGCCCCACCCCTAATAGATTCCACCCAATGTGTCAGGAGTATACAGCCCAGTATCACCAGATAGGGGTATATACAGGCATCTCCAGATAGAGGTATACAGCATGACCACATAGGGGTATATAGGGGTATACAGGCATCACCGCATAGGGATATACAGGCATCACCAGATAGGGGTATATACAGATTCACCAGATAGAGGTATACAGGCATTACCAGGTGGGGGTATACAGGCATTACCAGATGGGGGTATACAGGCATTACCAGATGGGGGTATACAGGCATTACCAGGTGGGGGTATACAGGCATTACCAGATGGGGGTATACAGGCATTACCAGATAGGGGTATACAGCATCACTAGATAGGGGTATACAGGCATCACCAGATAGCCAGTAAATGATACTAGTGAAGGAGTCATGGGTGATCTATATAGTCAGGGCTACTATATATATATATATATATATATATAAGGCTTCATGCACACAGGACTTTAAAAAACGTCCAAAAAACTTCAGTAGCTTATCCAGGATGTTTTCAGCTTTTACCACGTTATATTACTGCAGTTTTTGCACGCTTTTTTGCATTTTTAAAGGGCCAGCGTTTTTTTGGGTTTTTTTTTCAATTGGTCTAAAACGTCCAAAAACGTTGGGGATCGTTTTTCAGCGTTTGAACGTTTTTACAGCTGAAAAACGTCCAACAGAACCCTCTGGTCTTGGGTTTTTTTACAGCTCAAAAACGTCACTGCTAAAAACAGCTGATAACAGCCTATGTGTGCATGAACACATAGGATAACATGATGGAGGGTTTATTGACTGTAGAAAAAACGTCTGCAGCTAAAAACAGCTGCTGTAAAACAGTCAAAAAACATCCTGTGTGCATGAGGCCTAAATGTCAGTGATAAGGCACACAAAAACACATGCCTTAGTGTTCTCCTGATTCCTGAACACTTGACTGTCCTCCAAATTTCTCCTCACACTTCAGCCTGTGCCAGCACCACCACAATATGGATTCCTTTATTGTTATTACTGCCCCATATAACATCTGACATTCCCCCAACCATGGGAGAGCTGACATTACACTGAGAGGGGAAACAGGCTATGCAGATGGAGAGTTGTGCCTCCTATCTATTATCTATCCTCCCTCCTGCCCCAATAAATCAGCATGGTGAATGGCAGACCTCTGGTCACAGCAACAATCAGCAAAGACTAAATAAATAAAGGTGAGCCCATGTGGTCACAGTGCCTGGCCAAGTAAAAAAAAAAAAAACAACAGTAATCCATGTATGTGCAGGACAATGATAACCTGAGTGGTGCACTGTGCAGCTTCTACTGCTGACCATCATCCTTGGTGCACTGTGTGTGTGCGATGTGAGATCTCACATCGTACAGCCTACTGTTCCTCAGATCCAGGTGAATCCTTATTTCATGTCCATGTTGTTCCTCCTTACTAGTCATACCATCTACAGATCGGAGATGGATCAATAAGTCGTCATCGTGCCCCCCCCCCCCTCCTGGCTGTCTCTCTTGCTCTTTTTTCCTCTCTAGGTGATCTGAGAAATAAAAGGTTCACAGGGTGGGGGGTGGGTGGTGAGGTTGCACAAGGCTCTGCTTGATAAAAAAACAAAACAAAAAGACCTGTAGCTCAGGATGTGGAGGGAGAGAAGAGTGTGAGCTTGGTGTATAGGAAACGTGTGTAACTACACAGGAACAGAGGCCATGTATTTTACATGTCCAAATGGCCAGCAAGTGGCTGGGGATTCGGATTTTCTGCCACCTCCAGCCTGGCTGCTCCTCCCCCTACCTGACACACATAACACTAGCAGCCCCATCCAGATGCACTGTCCCGCGAAATGCACTAAGTTTATTAACCCTTCACTGCCTGGGGGACTTTGCACTCCTCCTCCCCAGATCCAGACCAGTACACAGGCAGCTGCTGCGATTACAACTGCTGCAGTGACAAGACCACAATACAAGTATCTTACCTACTAACAGCTGCAGTAATATTCCCCTCTCACCGGCCTACTCCTCTGCTCATAAATCGTGTTCCATCCACCTTCAGATCAGACCAGGCAGCCAGGATGAGTCAGACAAAAAAGTCATTGGTGGGACCACATAATAGCACCACCCAACTCCACTTCACACAGGACGACAGTGAGCTGGGCTGTGCAGTGTCACAAAAAGCACCACCCAGTGCTCACTGTCCTCCAATCCCCCCACCAATTACCATATAGGAAAGGAGGACAGAGACAAATGAATGTAGAGTAGGGGTGGGTCCAAGGCGCACTGTTTGCACCCCAAGCCTGCCCTAAGCACAGGCAAATCAGCTTCCCATAGACTGCCATGTGTCTATAGTGTAACCCTGTATCACTTAGAAGATAAAACCGCAATTTAGTAGTAAAAACGTCAGCCCTTTGACAACGTCTGTCTTAGACAAAACGTACGTCAGGGAGGATGCGCTGACGTCATTGCCTTACTGACTAGATTGGAAAGTGCCGGACTGCGTTTTTACTACTGAATTGCGGTTTTATTTTCTACTTAATGTAAGTGCAATATTTTATTCTAATAAACAATAAGTGATACAGGATTACACTATTTGGAGATTTATGTCTTTCTAATATGAACGGAGAAGTGGACCTGAGATTGGTAATGTAGGAGACGGCCCTGCTGTGGGAAAGATCTCTCCAATCCCTGAGGGGACCCTGGCAGGGTGAATAGCCGATAGTGAGACACCTATTTCCATCTGGTGAGCATATAATTATATCTGGTGGAGGATTTACACTTCAACGTTAGACTGACATCACGTCGGGTGTCTTTCCCCTTTCCCCCACATTGTGCTGTCAAGCTGTTTTATCCCTATAAGGAATACCTGGTCTACCTAATTTTCCTGGGCTGCTAAGCTGTTTACCTTTACAGGGACTACCTCATTTTCCTACAGAGACCTTATTTGGCATGCTGATAAAGATCCACTTTGGTCACACTGGAATGTCATGATAATAACGGTGTAGAGAAACTCAATAGAATGTAGACTTTGGAGTCTTGGCTCTATGTTTAATAATTTAACAATTTATTGCTTTTGTATAAAAGGAATGTTCATGTATATTTTTTACACAACCTTTATGCGGGTATTTTACATAATTCTAATAGACCTAATTGGGTTGAGCGCAGCTCATATTTATTAATATTGTCGAAACTCTTTTGTTGTGGTTTAGGGCTGCTGCTTACCACCCTTCTTTGGGTTATTTAGTTTATAATACAAACCTTTAGCGCAGTATTACATACTATACAGATAGTCCAAGGTATTTTGTATGTGCCACAATGAGGTTTTTTGAAGTTGTAGTTTTTTGTCACAATTATTTGGAAAATGAAGAAATTAAATCATTTTTTTCACAGTAATAATTTTTTCTCACACATGGCATAGGCAAACGTATAATCACACCCCAAAACACATTCTGCTGTGCCTCCCAAGTGTGGGGATACGTGGCATATGGGAGACTTTCACAGCCTAAATGCATAGAGGGACCCAAAATCCAAGGAGCACCTTTAGGCTTTCAAGAAGCATAAATTATCCATCTAATTTCTTGACTACTTATCATATTTTTGGAGGTCCTGGAGCACCAAGACAGTGGAAACACCCACAAATGGCCATATTTAGGAAAACAAACACCCCCAAGGTATTTTCTAAGAGGCACGGTGACTCTTTTGAAGACTTTATTTTTTTGCCACAAGTTTTGGGAAAATACGGAATGAAAATAAATTTAATTTTTTTACACAACGTTGTCAATAAGTTTGTAACACACATCATAGGCATACTTAGAATTGCACACCAAAACACATTCTGCTACTATATTTGAGTCTGGCAATAACACTTGTATGATGTGGTTTCACAGCTTAGACCGATAGAGAAACCCAGAATCCAAGGAGCACCTTCAGGCGTTCCAGGCACATAAATTACACATCTAATTTCCTGACTACCTGTCACATTTTTGGAGGCTCTGGAGCACCAGGACAGTAGAAATCCACATAAAATAACCACATTTTCACATGTACACCCCCAAGGTATTTGTTGAGAGGCATGGTAATTCTTTTGAAGACTTTTTTTTGCCACACGTTTTTGGATAATGCAGAAATTTTTTTTTTTTTTACACAAAGTTGTCAATTTTAATGATATTTCTCAAAAACAGCATTAGGGTACTTAGAATTACAACCCAAAACACGTTCTACTACTCCTGGGTGTGGTGATACCACATTTGTGAGACTTTTTCACTATCTGGACTGATTATGTACAGGACATAGTATCTGGTGTATCACACAAATCAACCAGTTGTATCAAACAAATGTATTGTAATGCTTTCCTCTGTACGAGTGGTTAAGTAATATAGCTTAGTGTAGCATCACCTGTAGCTGTCCTAGTTCTATAAGCCAAGTAAACCTAGCCTACTGGTAAGTGATGCTAACCATCAGGAGTGCTGTGGCCAGGAAGTACATGAGGCTGAAGAAAGGAAGAAGAAAAAAGTTCCTGTGGTTCCATGAGTGCAGTTGTCCCCAGGGAATGGCTGGGACTGGTGTCTCACGGAAACATAGTTAGTTGGACATGCATATGGGTCAGACTAGGTGGCACTCAGAGACATGGTTAGCAAACAGGCAAAGGATCGGTCCAGGCAGCAGGCAGAAATGTAATAAAAAAAACAAGCCAAAATTATTGCAGGTAAAAGCAACACTGCACTGGTGTGGTGGAGATCAGAAACACTGTTGCTAGCTGCACTGGTCTGGTGACAGTGGGACTTGTGTAGCAGTTATCAGGAACACTGTTTCCGACTTGCACTAGTCTGGTGACACTGAGACTGGTGTGGCAACAATCAGCAACACATTGCTGGCTTACACAGGTCTGGTGACACTGCGACTGGTGTGGCGGTGATCAGGAAAATTGTTGCTGGCTGCACTAGTGTGATTTGCTAGTAGAGCTGCACAATTAATCGTAATAAAATTGTGATCTTGATTCACCCCCCGCGATCTCCATCAGGCATTACCGTGATTTTCAGTGCAGTTAATGGAGTCCGACTTGCGGGACGACTCAGCGCGACTTGACTGTAATAAAAGTCAATGCAAGTCGCCTGAAGTCTTTTCTAAGTCGGAGCGACTTGAGTCTCTGGGCAGACTGCCAAGTCTGGGCAGAGAGTCAAGTTCTGAAGCCACTGCTGATAAAAGAAGCTAGAAGAGATACAATGTAATTACTTGAAAGGAATGAACTTCGTGTATAGAAGATGTTTAGTTTAACCACTTCCATACGAGCCTGTTTTTTGGGTTTGGTGTTTACGAGTTAAAAACTGTTTTTTTTTTGCTATAAAATTACTTAGAACCCCCAAACATTTTATATATATTTTTTCTAACACCCTAGAGAATAAAATGGCGGTCATTGCAAAACCGTATTTGCGCAGCAGTCTTCCAAACGTGCTTTTTTAAAAATAAATTCATTTTTCTCTTACGTTCACTGACAGACGCAGCTCTTCATAACACGTGGGTTTTATGTCGTCCTATCAGGAGTGACTAGGCAAAACAGAAATAAAAGCAACAGGGATAGGCTAGCCCCTCCCAGGGGGCCTTCCTCACCTGAGCATAAAACCCCCTGCTGGCCAATGGCATTCAGTTTTGTTTGCCTAGTGCAAAGGAGTGGACTGCGTTCCCTCTGGGACCTGCATTTTTGTGCTGAAGTTTTCCCTATGAAGACTGCTATCAAGAAGCCGGCTGGTGGCATAGAGTGGATATCACGAATCCAAAACTTTCCCCAGCCTGGCCACCACCTGGCGAGCTACCCTGGCCTAAGCAGGGTCATGCCGTGCAGGGCCTGTTCCGTGCGGGCGGCCAGTGGTTAACCCCACTTGTGCCCAGGGTTTGGCGCATGCCTCTCCAGTGGCCTGGCCAGCAGCAATCCTTCTCCGTGTGGGGGGAAAGTCTGCTACAGGTGGCTACCCGTATCGCCCGTCGGAGTGGTGAGTGGACCCCCACCCCAGGGGCGCGGTGAGCGGCATCCGGGCATTTGGTGGGTAGCCTTCCTGAGTAGGGGTACGCCGGGCAGTGTTGTGCTGCCCCCCCTCTGCGTTGCGCAGCACCGTGCTTCCGATGGGTGGTGTTTTACCACCGCCTTGCCGACACACGTTAGATCGTAAGCGGCGGGTCGCCGCTTTTTTGCTCGCCATGTCCGCCGCATGAGGGGCCAGCGGCGTTACGTGCCACGACGCGTTGCGTCTCCCCCCCGTCGTGTTGTGACGGGCCGCATGGGGATGAGTCCTTCCGATGGGTGGTTTACGGGCCTACGGCGAGTGGCGCGGGGACCCCACCCCCAGGTGAGTGGTGAGGCTGCCCGCTATGCCCATCGGTGGACATCGTCTGAAAGGGGGGTGTGCCTCT
>BLSH010283353.1:861765-879433 GCA_018402905.1 Glandirana rugosa
GAGTCATAGACTCTCTTGGTTGAGCGGGAGGCTGTTGAGGTGTCCCCAGGGACACCTGGTGGTGGTGGGCTTAATCCTCCCGGTCTTTACTGGCTGATTGCGGGCGGAGGTGGTGGTATCGCGGGGGGGCTTCCCAAACAGCATGATGGCTGAAGGAGGCGATGCTGCGGCTATAGTCCCTGCAGGGCCCTCCGTGGAGGTGCCAGTGGAGCAGCATTCGGCACCGGAACCCATGGTCTCCTTGGACCAATTACGGGCGGTTTTTGCAGAATTCCTTTCCCGGGTGGGCACGGCTCCGGAGCCCCCCAAGAAGCGCCCACTCCCCTGCGTATCCTCGGGGGAGGATTCCGATCATGAGGTGGCCTCAGTGGTCACAGGGACCCCTGTGGAGTTGTCGGAGGGCGAGTTGGTTCTCTCAGATACTGAGGAGGATCAGGGGGCCTCAGTGACGCGCGACAAGGCGATTGTGGCGGCGCTGATCGCAAACATTCGCCAGGCCCTGCGACTTGATCAGTCAGGGGAGTCACAGACATCCACTTATGTGTGTGGGTCTATGAAGCCTCCTAGGTCTCCCAAGGCTTTTCCTTATGATCAGTTTTTTGAGCGGGCAGTTTTTAAGGAATGGTTATCTCCAAAAAATTCCTTCACCCTGCCAAAACGCTTTGCGGTGCGCTATCCCTTTGAGGAGGCTTTCACTAAGCACTGGGCTTCCCCTTCGGTGGACCCGCCAGTGGCCCGCCTGAACAAGGCTACGACCCTTCCGTTGGAGGGCTCGCCTTCCTTTAAGGACGCGGCTGATCACCGTACGGAGTCAGTGTCAAAAGCAATTTTTCTGGTGGCAGGTCCTGCCATGCGGCCAACTCTGGCGTCTGCTATGGCAGCTCAATCTATTTTTAGTGCGCCACCTCTGTGTGCGCTAATCTGCGTTGCAGTTGTGCCCAGGGTGAATTGCAAAAGGTTCAACACCTGGTGGAGGGGCTACACTACTTGTGTGATTCCCTGTTGGATATCATGCCCATGCTATCCAAAATTTCCGCCTTTGCGGTGGTCATCAGGCGGGTGTTGTGGCTGCGTTCCTGGTCGGGCGACCAGGCATCTAAAAAGGGACTCACAGATCTCCCCTTTCAGGGGGTTCGTTTGTTTGGACCGCAGCTGGATGAAATCATTAAGAGTTTCTTCCGGGCAGAAGAAGTTTTTTCGTGCCCCCGGCACGGCAGGGACGGGACCTGCACTACCAGTTTGTGGCCCTTCCTTTCGGGCTGGCCTCTGCTCCCAGGGTATTCACCAAGGTGTTGGCTCCAGTCCTTGCGCTGATGAGACAGCGAGGTATTGCGGTGGTGGCGTACCTCGACGACCTGCTCTTGAGAGCGGAGTCAGCTGTGTCCCTGGAGGAGGACGTGAGAATCACGGTGTCCGCTTTGAGGGACTTCGGTCGGCTCATCAACCTGCAGAAGTCTCCGCTGTCCCCTTCCTGTCGCCTGGAGTACCTGGGTCTGATTCTGGACACAGTGCAGGCGAAGGTGTTCTTGCCTCCCGACAAGTTATTGGGGTTACAGGCGGTGGTACGGGCCCTACTGTCACGCCGGAGGTCACCCTACGGTTCTGCATGAGGGTGTTGGGGCTCATGGTATCGTCCTTCGAGGCAATACCGTACGCCCAGAGCCACACTCGGCTCCTACAGAAGGCGATTCTGTCGCAGTGGGACAAATCTCCTCTATCCCTGGACAAAACTGATCTGCTTGGATCATCAGACCCGGGGTTCATTGACTTGGTGGCTTCGGGCCCCAGCTCTAAAGCTAGGGAAATCCTTTCTTCCCCTCAACTGGTCGATAGTAACGACTGATGCCAGCCTGTTGGGCTGGGGAGGGGTGCTGGGCCGGTTGTCTGCCCAGGTCCGGTGGTCGGCTCAGGAAGCTCGACTTCCGATAAATGTGTTGGAACTGAGAGAGATCAGGCTCTGCTTGTCCCGTTGGTCGACAAGGCTGTGGGGGTCTCCCTGTCCGGGTTCAGTCGGACAATGCCTCGGCCGTGGCATACGTGAACCATCAAGGCGGGACAAGAAGCTCCGCAGCGGCTGCGGAGGCTGCTCTGATTCTCCGCTGGGCGGAACGTCATGTTCCAGCGATCTACGCCATTTACATTCCGGGAGTGGAAAACTGGCAGGCGGACTTTCTCAGTCGCCAAACTATGGACCAAGGGGAATGGTCCCTGCATCCGGAAATGTTTCGCCAGATTTGCCGCAAGTGGGGCACACCAGAGGTGGACCTCATGGCGTCCAGGTTCAATCACAAGGTGAAGACCTTTGTGTGCAGAACAAGAGATCCTTTGGCGGCTTCCACGGACACGCCGGTGGCTTCTTGGGGTCGGTATCGGCTGCTATATGTCTTCCCTCCCCTAAAGCTGTTGCCATGGGTTCTGCGCAGGATAGAGGCGGAAGGAATTCCGGTGATCCTGGTGGCTCCCGATTGGCCTTGGCGCACTTGGAACGCTGATCTGGTTCGGATGGTGGCGGACGCTCCTTGGCGTCCTTCCGCTTCGCGAAGACCTGCTATCTCAAGGTCCCATCTTGCACCCTGCTTTACCCTCGCTGGCTTTGATGGCTTGGCTATTGAGGCCCAGGTGCTGAGGGATCGGGGAGTCACTGACTCAGTGATCCCTACTATGCTTAAGGCGTGTAAGTGCACTTCGCGCAAGATTTATCACAGGACCTGGAAGGCCTATATTGCGTGGTGTGAGGCGGGGGGTTGGAACCCCCGCTCTTATGTGGTATCCAGGGTGCTGACTTTTCTGCAGCAGGGCCTTGACCAAAGCCTGGCCTTGAGTACACTCAAGGGCCAGATTTCGGCCTTGGCAGTCCTTTTTCAGCATCCTTTGGCTTCCCATTCGTACATTTGTACAGGGGGTACGGCATGTGGCTCCCCAGTTTCGGCCGCCCTTGGCGCCGTGGGACTTAAATCTGGTGTTCTCTGTGCTTCAGAAACCACCATATGAGCAGATTAGGGACATTCCCTTGTCTCTCTTATCGCAGAAGGTAGCCTTCTTAGTGGCTGTCACATCCGCGCGGCGGGTCTCTGAATTGGCTTCCTTGTCCTGCAAGTCCCCGTACTTGGTTCTTCATAAGGACAAGGCGGTGCTGCGACTTCCACCTTCTTTCCTTCCAAAGGTGGTCTCCTCTTTTCATTTGAATGAGGATATTGTCCTTCCTTCATTGTGTCCTCACCCCAAACGTCCTAAGGAATGAGTTGCATTCTTTGGATGTGGTGAGGAGCTTACGGGTGTACTTGAGTGCTACAGCCTCCTTTTGGAAGTCTGACTCGTTGTTTGTGTTGCCTGAGGGCTCCGTTGGATTCAGGCAGACCGTGACCCATACGTATTAGGTTCGGGGCAAGGTCCCCCCTTTTCCGGTCACGGCTCATTGGACCAGGTCAGTTAGTACTTCCTGGGCATTCAGACACCAAGCTTCGGTGTCTCAGGTGTGCAAAGCGGCTACTTGGGCCTCAGTGCACACATTTACTACGTTTTACAAAGTTGATGTTTCGGCATCTGCGGATGCTGCTTTTGGCCGCAAAGTTTTACAGGCGGCAGTGTAGGTGCGTCTGGCGCCTTCCGAGGGGGTTCTGTTGGGTACAGCTGTTGTAGTTTCACCCACCCCTCTAGTTTGACACAGCTTTGGGACGTCCCCACGTGTTATGAAGAGCTGCGTCTGTCAGTGAACGTAAGAGAAAAATGGATTTTATTATAACTTACCGTAAAATCCTTTTCTCTGAGTTCACTGACAGACGCAGCTCCCACCCCTCTGATTAGGTTTGTACTGCTTGTTACGAACTGAATGCCATTGGCCAACGGGGGGTTTTATGCTCAGGTGAGGAAGGCCCCCTGGGAGGGGCTAGCCTATCCCTGTTGCTTTTATTTCTGTTTTGCCTAGTCACTCCTGATAGGACGACATAAAACCCACGTGTTATGAAGAGCTGCGTCTTTCAGTGAACTCAAAGAAAAGGATTTTACGGTAAGTTAAAATAAAATCCATTTTTTTTAGTTAAAAAAATAAGAAAACCGTAAAGTTAGGCCAATTTTTTTCCATATTGTGAAAGATAATGTTACGCCGAGTAAAATGATACCCAACATATCATGCTTCAAAATTGTGTCCGCTCGCTGAATGGCGACAAACTTTGCAACTTAAAAATCTCCGTTGGCAATGTTTAAAAAATTCTACAGGTTAGCAGTTTTGAGTTACAGAGGAGTTCTAGTGCAAGAATTGTTGCTCCCGCTCTAACGATCGCTGCGATACCTCACTTGTGTGGTTTGAATTTGTGGGCGGGACTTACGTATGCGTTCTGCACGTGAGCTCGGCGGGACGGATCGCTTTAACTTTTTTTTTTTTAATTATTTATTTTGCTTTTTACTTTTTATTTTTACACTGTTCTAAAAAAAAAAATTATCACTTTTAGTCCTATTACAAGAAATGTAAACATTCCTTGTAATAGAAAAAAGCATGCCAGGACCTCTTAAATATAAGATCTGGGGTCAAAAAGACCTCACATCTCTCATATTTACAGTAAAATGCAAAAAAAAAAAAAAAATATTTGAAAAAAATGTCAGTCCAAAAAAAAAAAAATGTGCCCTTTAAGACCATGGGGAGGAAGTGACTTCTGACGTAATTTCCGCCCTGCCGTATTATGGAGCCGAGTGGCTCACGGACACTGGGGGGGACGGATGCGATCATCTCCGCCACTGCCGGCGGGTCCAGTAAGCGGCGGATATGACGGGAAAGTGGCGGGGGCACCTCTCCCGCCGCTGATAAAAGTGATCTCGCGGCGAATCCGCCGCTAAGACCACTTTTATCAAAAACAGAATCGCCTGCTGAATAAAACGGTATCTGAATGGTGCCTGTAGTTGCAGGCACCATTCAGATATCTCCACTCAAACCCAAGGACGTCATATGAAGCCCGGCGGTACGGAAGTGGTTAACCATTTAAAGACTAAATCTTTTCTGATTTGCTGATTACAAATAAAAATCCAGTATTTTTTTGCTAGAAAATTACTTAGAACCCCCAAACATTATATATTTTTTTTAGCAGAGACCCGAGAAAATAAGATGGCAGTTGTTGCAATATTTTATTTCATGCGGTATTTGCGCAGCGGTCTTTCAAACGCAATTTTTTTGGAAAAATTACCTTTCAAAAAAATAAATTAACAGTGCTGTTAGCCCAATTTTTTTGTATATGTAAGTGAGTGGACGGCGATGATTAGAAACACTGACTGTTAGAGTGCGCATTAGGGATCATGTTTTGGTAAATACCTGGAAAAAAATAAAATTGTGCCTGTGTCCAAATATATATGGACCTAACTGTGTGTGTATGTAATTCATTTTATATATATATATATATATATAGATTTTTTTTTTTTTATATATCATGACTCTGTGATTGGCCTTGTACTATGTGTTTACTGTGATCAATCACATTAGTAAGCAATGGCATCATGAAAGAAAACCATTGTTTACTACTGAACATGTGATTGGTCACAGTGATCACATGGTACCAGGGCGAATCACAGTGGGACGGTAACCCAATCAGTGATCCGCTGGTGGACACAGCGATCACAGATCAAGCCGCTGCACAACCCAGAGGGTGGGCACAAGGTTCGCTACTGGGAAGATGTACAGGTACGTCCTCCCAGAACAACGCTACTCCCGCCTGGCCATTTATTTACAGTGGCTGGGTGGGAGGTGGTTACATTTTTTCCAGTTTATTGTCTATGAACTGGCAGTAATTCATTTTGAATTTGTTGCAGCGATAGCAAACACAAATAAGAACTTCTTGAATCTGTCACACGTGTTAAGTGTTAACAAAACTGTCACAGTACTTAAAGTGGTTGTCAACTCATGACAACCACTTTACACTACAGGTAAACCTACAGTAAGGCTTACCTGTAGGTCCCGGGAATATCTCCTAAACCTGTACGGTTTAGGAGATATTCCCTGTATCAGCATGTGCCGACGTCATTGGCACATGCGCACTGAAGAATCGACACCCGGGGTAGCCCCAGGTGCCGTTTCTTCTGTTGACGTGCCGTAAATGATGGCTCCAATGCGCATGCGCGGGAGTGACGTCAGCGCGGCTCCGCCAATCTCAGCGTTGGAGCCCGCACTGTGATTGAACGAAGCCGCAGACCCGGAAGAAGCATGTCACCGGTCACAGTGGTGTGCCAAGACCGCTGCAACAGCTTCGTTCCAAGGTAAGTATTTCATAATGAGCCTTTGCTTTGCAGGGTTTTTTTTTGGGGGGGGGGGACAGGACTTTACAACAACTTTGTTAGGCACATGACTTTCTAATGCCAGAAAAAGTGTTGCAAATGCTTTATTGAATACCCCATATATATTTTGTTACTTATTATGATTACTAATAGATGGTCTTTTAAAGATTGGGTTTATCATGTGTGTCTGTTGTGCTTTTCACATGATGAGTCACTTGTTGACAGATACATGTGGAACAGCCCTAACCTTTACATTTTCATCCGTTATAGGACTTTCATCTTAACAGAGTCAATCTAGAAGAGACCCCAGTAGCAGAAAGTAGCCCCTCTGGAGCCCGACCAAAGAAGAAGAACAAAAAGTCTTATGATCTAACAGTGTCTGATAGGTTCTGGCAAAAACATAAAGGCAGGTGTGTTGAGAAATATTGTCTTTTTTTTCTTCCCATCTTTTCTCATTTTGTTGGCATTTTATTACTTCATGTTACATTTACAAGTCTTTGCGTGGTAACTTTGTATAAAACCATGGTGCTTATCCCTAAAACCCCAATATTTTATAGTAAACTTATTACAGTATAGTGTGCACTTTTAAAACAAGGTATTTACATCACTTATAACCAGGGCCGCTGATAGACCAGTACCACCAGCCCTGTTGTACTGGGCCCGCCCTCATCAGCTCAGCAAGGGGGGCCCGGGCAGCTTCCCAGACAGTTGTGTGCAGAATTTATAAAGAAGGGCTTTCTCAATTACATCCCCTCTTGACCGCTCCTAGTAGCTTTGGGGGTGTATTTCCAGGGCCCCTCTGATGATGTGATGTGACAGAGCAGTGATGGGACTTTTTCTTCAAAGTCGGGCGCATGTGCACTCCGTGCTCGCCTTTGTTTTGGCTGCTGAAGACCCGGTCATATGCCACTGCAGCAGCCCAATGCCTTCCCTGGCGGAGTGATCTTCAGGGAGTGATCTTCCTACGCTGAGCTCAGCAGCTGATTCGAGATCGAGTGGCATATGTGAGGCGGGGGCAGTGGCAACTGACAGTGAGAAGGAGCTGGAGTTTATTGTAGCTGCAACACAGGGGTGTTCATGCCTGGGTGAATATAATGATATACCTATCTGTACTACTATGATGGCTGACATAAGACACAGGCAGCAGTCAGTAGGTTCTTTGTAACAGCTCTGTCATAGTGTGTTATCGGTCATAAGTTAACAATGTCAGCACCCAACAGCCATGTTATGTAACACACTGTGACAGAGCTATTACAGAGAACCTACTGTCAGCTGCTTGTGTCTTATATCATAATGCTGATGATGATGATCTTAAAGTGTACCCTCACCCTCCTGAGAAAAAAACTTGGCTCTGTCACAAGGGACCAGCAACAAACACAGCCAGGGGACCAGCAAGTCTGCAGTCATCTCGTCTCCATAAAGGTACAATGAGTACCCTTATGGAGACCCCTTTACACCTAAGCCATGTCCCTGTTGCCCATGATTGATACAGCTAAATTTGATCATCATCATTATCATCTTAAAAAATCATGCAGTACAGGTGCATCAAACCACAGCACCTGTATTGTGTGATTATCATGATGATAATGATAATAAAATGATAGTGAAATGCATCCTTTGACCTCATTTAGGGCCCCATTCACACACGGCACTGCAGATATGTATTTCCTGTGCAGGGCTGTCTTTTACCAACACCAAAATGCACAGTGTTGCACGCATCCCCCTGCCAGTTTCCCATTCGTTTCTATTGGAACACAGCCTCGGTGCACCAATATGTAATGTGGGTGTGCCTGGGTCTCTTAATGCATACCAGGCAGTGTGTGGGGACAGGGGGCGTGGTTATTGGTGGGGGCGGCGTTTAGGGGGCCCCATCAGGTAGGGGGCCCCGTGATTTCTAACAGCAGCCCTGCTTATAACACAAATCCCAAAAACAAGGAATTTATTTTTTAGGATATTGATGACATGGTAATACCTTCTGGTTTAAGAAAAATGTGCTGTAGAGTCCTGTACTTTTAGAGGGCGGATTCCCCTGACCCCTTACCCACCTCACCCTCCTCAACCTATGCTTACTAGCAATGATATACACAGTCTGTGAGCCATCTCTGTTACTCTCCATAGCCCCTTTCCTGAAGTTGCTGAATCAGTGCAGCAAGAGTTGGAATCTTACCGCAATCAAGAAGATGAAGTTAAAAGACTCAAAACTATTATGGTAAGGAGTTTTCAGTCACTGTCATCAATGTATTATGCATTGGGTTTCATTTTTATACTTTTAATTTTAGTGGAATATTGTTTCTGTTTCAGACCCTTTCAAAATATATGTTGCATAAGAGTTACAATGCCAGACATCATAAAACGTAGGCAAGTGACTGGAGCATAAACATATTGACAAGCAAGTTACCTTTAGGACAAGGTCACACCTGAATCGCATAGGAACCTAGAACGGGTTCCTGTGTGATTCCTGTGTGACTTAGTGTGGTACGATTTTCAGGCCATTCATTTGAATAAGCTGAAATTGCACTGGATTACATTAAAAGTATGGCATGCACTGCTTTTCAAAAAAAGTCCTGTACCAGATCTCAGTTTACGACAGTACCATGTGATCCAGGGCAGAAAAATGCACTGCATTTGTGATCTGCATTTGGGGTGGTGTTAGGATCATATTGACAACCACAACAGATTGCAGTAAATGTCCTTGGAATGCAGGTTTCCTGCACCATGTTCTGGTGTGACTGAGCCTTAAATGTGAACCTATCACAAACCTGGGATATTTAAATCGGAGTTCTGCTCCCCACAGCAAAAAATAAAAAGTCATACTGTAGTTGTTGACTTTTGATATTAGGACACTTACCTGTCAGGGTGTCTGTGCTGGCCAAAAGTGCCTACAATAAGCATGTGAGCATCAGAACTGGACCACGAAGCAATGGAAGAAGGTGGCTTGGTCTGATGTATCACGTTTTTTTCTTTTACATCATGTGGATGGCCAGGTGCATTTCCATCACTTCCTTGGGGAATAGTTTGCATCAGGATGCAGTATCGGAAACAGGCAAGACATAAATCGGCCAGAAAGACAAAAGTGCCGGACAAATTGTCTTTCTCACTTAAGAAGTTTGCAGTATGAAATTTTAATGCAAGTCTAAACATTTACCATGAATATTACTGCATACCTCACCTTTTGTAGCACATCTTTGAATTCCATTGCAAACCTTTTCAAGCAAACACTTATGAAGTAACATTCTGCAATATTTTGTTCTGTGTTCCACATCACAAGTGAATGGGTTGTGTGACAACATATCAGACCAGCAGGGTGAGTATGAGGTGTAAAACTGCCAAAAAACAAAACAAAAAAAACAGGGCTGTTTTCTCTGTTATTTAGAAGAAGAAAATCTCTAATTCCGTCACTAATAAATGCTGTAATAAATAAATAATAAAGTATGAATAATGCTGTAAAGTAAAACTGCTTTCAAAAATATCTATTGTAATTGTTTATTTTTATCTAAATATCAAATACAAAGTGAGAGAACAGAAGAAAAATCTAGATCAAATCAATATTTGATGTGACCACCCTTTGGCAAACCAGCATCAATTCTTAAAATTGCACACTCACAAAGTCAGGGATTTTGTAGGATTAGAGTCAATATGATTAATTATATCAAGCGGGGGGGGGGGGGGTAGCGTGTCGACCTCCGGGATGTGAGCAGCCTTTTTTCTGAGCTATGGATCATACTGTAATCCTACATTATCTTGTGCAGTCATCCACATTGTTTTCTGTCCATAAACTACCTGGCTTGCTGCTGGAACATCAGAGGAGTGATATCAAGGTGAAATACAGTCCTAGTCAGGATCAATCTCTGCCGGAGAGGCTCTCTGGATTTTCCCATGAGGCCGACCAAGATGGCGCCCGGGACCTGGGGAACAGGCCGCAGCCCTTCGCAGTGGATGGCCGGGCCTGGGAGGAGGGAGAGGCAGACTGGCTGAACCCCACGGGTCCTCTAGCTAACCGCCCACAGTCCCCTTCTGCAGATGACGGCAACAGAGGATCAGGACAGCAGGTAGGGGAGCTGTCTCTGTCACAGATAATGGCAACCATAAAGAGCTGCCATGCGTCTCTGTCATCTCAGATAGAGACTATTAGAGTGGACTTTGCACTTCTCAAAGATGATATCTGCAAATTCAGAAACCAGGTCACTGATGCCGAACACCGCATTGAGGATGACCTGTCCCCTATGATGGTGACAGTGAGAGAGGTGGCGGCGGAGCACAAGTCCCAGGAGGCCAAGCTAGGAGATATGGAGGACCGCCTGCATCTTAACAATTTGCACTTTCTGGGATTTTCTGAGGGCACAGAAGGGAAAAACCCTGAAGATTTCCTACTGGCTTGGCTTAAGGAAACTTTTGGATAAGACTCATTTTCGCACTTGTTTGCCATTGAAAGGGCACATCGTGTTCCACTAAGGGCACCGCAACTGGGCAGATTTCCTAGGCCTATCATAGCACGCTTTCTCTACTTTAAGGATAAGGAAGTCATATTACGCAAAGCACACAATATCCCGGAAATATTGTACAATAATAATCGCATCACAATTTTTTATGACTTCTCTGCAGCAACGCAGGGACAAAGAGCGGCGTTTCAGAGTGTAAAGCAAAGACTAAGGGAGAAAAGCCTGCCTTACAGTATGTTATATCCAGCAAAGCTGCGGGTGGTTCACAAAGGGAAAGTGCAATTTTTCCTGTCACCCAAAGAAGCTAATGGATGGCTAGAGTCCCTGAGCAACGCCTGATGGATAAAAAGATGGCAGGGAGCCACCTGGTGGCCTTGTTTCACTCTTATTATGTGCCTTGTTTTGAACGTCACTCTCTGTTAAAAGTAACACCTGCTGGATAAAATGATGAAAGAGAGCCACCTTCTGGCCTTATCTCACTTTTATTTTGTGCCTTCTTTTGGATGTCACTCTCTGTTAAAAAGTAACAACCCTTCCTCTCCTATCCGGCTGGACAGGGAAGGAATTCCCCCCACAGGGTGACTTTGGTGTTGAAAAGTTTTGGGAAAGTAAAGCCTGTGGTATGTTTGGGACTGCGGGCAGGATGGGGGCAGGGGGGCAGAGGTTGTGTGTTCTTTTTTTGTTTTTTTTTTATATTGGGATCTACGAGACTCATCCTACTTCACCAACTGTGTTTACTGAAATCTATTTGCTTGATAGGCAGCTCATCAGTGCTTGCTACTGTATACCAAGTGTGTTACCACTTAATATGTTCCTAGGGTACAACGGGGACCTCTTTATGTTGTCCTGCTCAGGCAGGAGTCATTATGTGCATTTTCTACATTATGGCGCATCATATACAGGACCTTAAATTACTGTCCTGGAACCTCAGGGGCCTTAAATCCCGGATTAAAAGACCATTAGTGTTCAAATATATCCAAAAGCACAAACCCCACATAATTTTTGTACAAGAAACGCATTTGACGTCTCCAAAACTAGGGCCCTACAGAAAGCGTTTGCATTTATTCGGATTTATACACCTCTAAGGTGGAATATGGAGAAGAGGAGGTGGACCAATTTTTGGACCAGATCCCTCTCCGGGAGTTAACCCAAAAAGCGGCGGAGACCCTTGACCTCCCTATTGAGGTGCAAGAGTTTATGGCCGTTATCCTATCTCTCAATTCTAATTAAACCACTGGACTTGATGGCTATCCGGCAGAGTGGTACAGTACTTATAAGGAGTCTCTGACACCACAACTGCTACAAGTATACAACGACGCATTAGATAAGGGGGTGTTGCCTGAATCTCTGAGAGAAGCACTGATTGTATTGATCCCAAAGCCCCATAAAGATCATGACCTCTGTGAATCTTACATACCTATATCCCTAATAAATGTAGATGCCAAAATTCTAGCTAAGGTTTTTGCCAAATTACTGAACAAGGTAATAACATCCCTCATTCACCCAGACCAAACCGAGTTTATCCCAATGAGATCCACAGCAACTAATTTGAGGAGACTATTTACAGTCTTACAATCTTGAAGGACAGGCAGTCGACCCTAGGGTTGTGGTGTCCACAAGGTGTTTGACTCCATAGAATGGATATATCTATGGGCAGTACTTAAACGGATGGGCTTCGGCCCTAAATTCATTGCATGGATCAAACTGTTGTATACCAAACCCATGGCAAGGATTAGGGTCAATAATGTTATTACATTATGACGTTTGAAATTACGAAAGGCACTCAGCAGGGGTGCCCACTTTCACCCCTGCTGTTTGCTTTAGCGTTTGAACCTCTAGCGACACAGTTGAGGGTAGATGAGGGGCTGAGGGGTTGCTCGATCAATGCAAGGGAGGAAAAGACATCATTATGTGCATTTTCTACATTATGGCGTATCATATACAGGACCTTAAATTACTGTCCTGGAATGTCAGGGGCCTTAATTCCCGGATTAAACGACCGTTAGTGTTCAAATATATCCAAAAGCACAAACCCCACATCATTTTTGTACAAGAAACGCATTTGACGGGTTCCAAAACTAGGGCCCTACAGAAAGCGTTTGTGAGACATGCGTTTCATTCCACCTACTCCAATTATGCCAGAGGTGTATCTGTGGTTACAAGGACACTGCTCTGCACAATTAAAACAGTGGTAACGGATCCCTTTGGGAGATTTGTAATAGTAGTCCTTGTCATAGATAATGCCTCCTATACCATGGTGGCAACATACATATCTCCGCCATTTACGGTCACATTATGGGACACTGTGATGTCAAAGGTATTGCAGGTAGCTGAGGGCACGATTATTGTAGCAGGGGATCTAAATGCTGTAGTGTCTCCGGATGAAGATAGATATAAAGCTCTTTCAAAATGTACTTCCTCATTGCAAGCCTGTATAGATCAATTTAATTTAGTAGAGGCATGGAGATGGAAACATCCGGATCTCAGGGAGTATTCTTCTTTTCAGCCACCTATGCCGAACATATGGACGCCAAATAGATGTCTTCTGGGTGACTTTGGGGAGGAGGTATGTCCACATCCACAAAAACATTATTGAGGTTTGTGTTCTTTTATGTCAAGAAAGCATTGGCCCTGAGATGGAAGGATCCTCAGCCTCCTACTGTCCAACTCTGGGTAGAACTGATCAATGGAGCACTGCCGAAATACAAGTTGACATATAACTCTAAGGGTTGCCGCAAAAAGTTCCTCAAAATATGGTCGGCGTGGATTAAAGCAGTATCAGGTGACATAGAGGTGTAAGGTCCCAGGGAACTGAAGAGAGGTAAATAGTGGTAAAGGCGTGCATGCACAGCGGGGGTAAACAACAGGGTGTGTTATTGGAAGTGGATTGCTATAATTAATACAAAATACAATATTATGTATGTCACAGGTCATACACCATGGCAAAACTGAGCACAAGATACAAGATAGTTATACTGCATCAGCAAGGTTTCACCCAAGCAAGGATTTCAAAGCAGACTAAGATTTTAAGATGTGTTATTCAAAGTCTTTTGAAGAAGCACAAAGAAACAAGTAACATTGAGGACCACAGACACAGTGGTCAGCCAAGGAAACTTAATGCAGCAGATGAAAAAAAAATGATGTTTACTTCCCTTCCACATCAGATGTGCAGCAGTGCCATTAGCACAAAACTGACGGAAACCAGTGCGACTCAGGTACACCACTCTACTGTCCACAGAAGTCTGACCAGAAGTGGTCTTCATGGAAGAATTGCAGGCAAAATCCATACCTCTGAAGTGGAAACAAGGCTAATTGATGCACGAAAACATAGGAACTGGTGTTTGGAAAAGTGGCAGCAGGTGCCCCGGACTGATAAGTTAAAATTTTAAATATTTGGCTGTAGCAAGAGGCAGTTTTTTTCGCAAGAGGGCTGGAGGGCGGTACAATAATGAGTATCTGCAGGTATGGTGGAGGTTCCTTGCAGGTTTGGGGCTTCATCTCTGCAAATGGAGTTGGAGATTTAGTCAGTATGAATGGAGTCCTAATTGCTGAGAAATATGGCAGATACTTATCCATCATGCCATACCATTAGGGAGGCTTGTGATTGACCCCAAATTTATTCTGCAGCAGTACAACGACCCCAAATATACAGCCAATATCATTACGAACTACAGTGCCTTGAAAAAGTATTCGTACTCCTTGAAATTTTCCACATTTTGTCATGGTACAACCAAAAACATAAATGTATTTTGTGATTTTAAGTGATAGACCAACACAAAGTGGCACATTTTTGTGAAGTGGAAGGAAAATGATAAATTGTTTAGCAATTTTTTTACAAATAAATATCTGAAAGTGTGGCATGCATTTGTATTCAGCTCCCCTCAGTCAATACTTTGTAGAACCACCTTTCGCTGCAATTACAGCTGCAAGTCTTTTTGGGTATGTCTCTACCATCTTTGCACATCTGGAGAGTGAAATTTTTGCCCATTCTTCTTTGCAAAATAGCTTAAGCTCTGTTAGATTGGATGGAGAGCGTGTGTGAACAGCACTTTTTAGGTCTTGCTACAGATTCTAAATTGGATTTAGGTCTGGACCTTGACGGCCATTCTAACACATGAATATGCTTTGATCTAAACCATTCCATTGTAGCTCTGGCTGTATGTTTAGGGTTGTTGTCCTGCTGGAAGGTGAACCTCTGTCCCAGTCTCAAGTCTTTTGCAGGTTTTGCCCAGTATTTGGCTCCATCCATCTTCCCATCAAATCTTACCAGCTTCTCTGTCCCTGCTGAAGAAAAGCATCCCTACAACATGATGCTGCCACCACCATGTTTCACGGTGGGGATGGTGTGTTCAGGGCAATGTGCAGTGCTTGTTTTCCGCCACACATAGCGTTTTGCTTTTAGGCCAAAAAAGTTCAATTTTGGTCTCATCTGACCAGAGCGCCTTCTTCCCCATGTTTGCTGTGTCCCTCACATGACTTCTCGCAAACTGCAAACAGAACCTCTTATTGCTTTCTTTCAACAATGGCTTTCTTCTTGCCACTCTTCCATAAAGGCCAGATTTGTGGAGTGCATGACTAATAGTTGTCCTGTGGATCTCTGCAGCTCCTCCGGAGTTTCCATGGGCCTCTTGGCTGCTGCTCTGATTAATGTTCTCCTTGCCCGGCCTGTCAGTTTAGGTAGACGGCCATGTCTTGGTAGGTTTGCAGTTGTACCATACTCTTTCCATTTTTAGATGATGGATTGAACAGTGCTCCATGAGATGTTCAAAGCTTATATACAGTTGTGCTCATACGTTTACATACCCGGGCAGAATTTATGATTTCTTGGACATTTTTCAGAGAATATGAATGATTACACAAAACTTTTCTTTCACTCATGGTTAGTCTTTAGCTGAAGTCATTTATTATCAATCAATGGTGTTTACTCGTTTTAAATAATAATGACAACAGAAACTACCCAAATGACCCTGATCAAAGGTTTACATACCCTGGTGATTTTGGCCTGATAACATGCACACAAGTTGGCACAAAGGGGTTTGAATGGCTATTAAAGGTAACCATCCTCATCTGTGATCTGTTTGCTTATAATTAGTGTGTGTATAAAAGGTCAATGAGATTCTGGACTCCTAACAGACCCTTGCATTTTTCATCCAGTGCTGCACTAACATTTCTGGATTCTGAGTCATGGGGAAAGCAAAAGAATTGTCAAAGGATCTGCGGAAAGGTAGTTGAACTGTATAAAACAGGAAAGGGATATAAAAAGATATCCAAGGAATTGAGGGTGCCAATCAGCAGTGTTCAAACTCTAATCAAGAAGTGGAAAATGAGTGGTTCTGTTGAAACCAAATCACGATCAGGTAGACCAACTACGATTTCAACCACAACTGCCAGGAAAATTGTTTGGGATGCAAAGAAAAACCCACAAATAACTTCAGAACTCTCTGAAAACATGTGGTGTGGCTGTTCCAAGCTGCACAATAAGGAGGCACTGCGTGGTCGAGTCGCCAGAAGAAAGCCATTACTACGCAAATGCCACAAAGTATCCCGCTTACAATACGCCAAACAGCACAGAGACAAGCCTCAAACCCTCTTCCACAAAGTCATTTGGAGTGATGAGACCAAAATTGAGCTTTTTGGCCACAACCATAAACTCTACATTTGGAGAGGAGTCAACAAGGCCTGTGAAACACGGAGGTGGTTCGCTGATGTTTTGGGGATGTGTGAGCTACAAAGGCACAGGAAATTTGGTCAAAATTGATGGCTAGATGAATGCAGTATGTTATCAAAAAATACTGGCGGGACATTTGCATTCACCAGCCAGGAAGCTGTGCATGGGACGTACTTGGACATTCCAACATGTCAATGATCCAAAACACAAGGCCAAGTCGACCTGTCATTGGCTGCAGCAGAATAAAGTGAAGGTTCTGGAGTGGCCATCTCAGTCTCCTGACCTCAATATCATTGAGCCACTCTGATATCAAACATGCAGTTCATGCAAGACAGCCCAAGAATTTCCAGGAACTGGAGGCTTTTTACCAGGAGGAATGGGCAGCTTTACCATCTGAGAAGATAAAGAGCCTGATCCACAAATACCACAAAAGACTTCAAGCTGTCATTGATGTTAAAGGGGGCAAACACAGTATTAAGAACTGGGCTATATAAACTTTTGATCAGGGTCATTTGGGTAGTTTCTGTTGTCATTATGACTTAAAAAGAGTAAACACAGTTGATTGATAATTAATGGCTTCAGCAAAACACTAACCATGAGTGAAAGAAATGTTTTTGTCATCATTCATATTCTCTGAAAAATGGCCAAGAAATCATAAATTCTGCCAGGGTATGTAAACTTATGAGCACAATTGTATTTATTGATTGTATAACCCAACCCTGCTTTAACCACTTCCGTACCGCCGGACGTCATATGACGTCCTTGGGTTTGAGTGGTGATATCTGAATGGTGCCTGCAGCTGCAGGCACCATTCAGATACCGTTTTTTTCAGCAGGCGATTCCCTGCAAGATAAAAGTGATCTTAGCGGTGGATTCGGCGCAAGATCACTTTTATCAGCGGCGGGAGAGGTGCCCCCCCCTCCCGCCGCTTTCCGGTCATCTCCGCCGCTTACCGGACCCGCCGGCAGCAGCGGAGATGATCCGATGCTTTCCCCCCAGTGTCTGTGAGCCGACTGAGCGGCTGAAGCCGCTCACTTGGCTCCATAACACGGCCGGCGGAAATGACGTCAGAAATGACGTCCTCCCAACGGTCTTAAAGGGCCCGATTTTTTTTTTTCTTCTGTCACTTTTTTCAGATTTTTTTTTGCATTTGAGTGTAAATATGAGATCTGAGGACTTTTTGACCCCAGATCTCATATTTAAGAGGACCTGTCATGCTTTTTTCTATTACAAGGAATGTTTACATTTATTGTAATAGGAATAAAAGTGATCACATTTTTTTTTTTTTCGCCGCCTCTACTGGCCT
>BLSH010283353.1:879443-890009 GCA_018402905.1 Glandirana rugosa
CTCCGGTCATCTCCGCCGCTTACCGGACCCGCCGGCAGCAGCGGAGATGATCCGATGCTTTCCCCCCAGTGTCTGTGAGCCGACTGAGCGGCTGAAGCCGCTCACTTGGCTCCATAACACGGCCGGCGGAAATGACGTCAGAAATGACGTCCTCCCAACGGTCTTAAAGGGCCCGATTTTTTTTTTTCTTCTGTCACTTTTTTCAGATTTTTTTTTGCATTTGAGTGTAAATATGAGATCTGAGGACTTTTTGACCCCAGATCTCATATTTAAGAGGACCTGTCATGCTTTTTTCTATTACAAGGAATGTTTACATTTCTTGTAATAGGAATAAAAGTGATCAAATTTTTTTTTTTTTTAAAGAACAGTGTAAAAATAAAAAGTAAAAAGCAAAATAAATAATTAAAAAAAAAAAAAAAATTTAAAGCGCTCCGTCCCGCCGAGCTCGCGCGCAGAAGCGAACGCATACATAAGTCCCGCCCACATATGAAAACGCTGTTCAAACCACACATGTGAGGTATCGCCGCGATCGTTAGAGCGAGAGCAATAATTCTAGCTCTAGACCTCCTCTGTAACCCAAAACTGCTAACCTGTAGAATTTTTTAAATGTCGCCAATGGAGATTTTTAATTTGCAAAGTTTATCGCCGTTCCGCGAGCGGACGCAATTTTGAAGCATGACATGTTGGGTATCATTTTACTCGGCGTAACATTATCTTTCACAATATGGAAAAAAATTGGCCTAACTTTACTGTTTTCTTATTTTTTAACTAAAAATACGGAATTTATTAAAAAAAAAGCACGCTTGTAAGACCGCTGCGCAAATATGGTGTGACATACATTTTTTCAATGACCGCCATTTTATTCTCTAGGGTGTTAGGAAAAAAAATATATAATGTTTGGGGGTTCTAAGTAATTTTATAGCAAAAAAAACAGTTTTTAACTGGTAAGCACCGAACTCATGAAACAGGCTTGGTATTGAAGTGGTTAAACTTCTCCACAACTTTATCCCTGACTTGTCTGGTGTGTTCCTTGGCCTTCATAATGTTTGTTCACTAAGGTTCTCTAATAACCCTCTGAGGGCTTCACAGAACAGCTGTATTTATACGGAGATTAAATTACACACAGGTGGACTATTGGTTCCACTAGAGTTTAGTTAGGGGTATCAGAGTAAAGGAGGCTTAATACAAATGCACGCCACACTTTTCAGATATTTATTTGTAAAAAATTTGGAAAACCATTTATCATTTTTCTTCCCCTTCACAATTATGTGACACTTTGTGTTGGTCTATCATATTAAATCCTAATAAAATGCATTTATGCTTTTGGTTGTAACATGACAAAATGTGGAAAATCTCAAGGGGTATGAATACTTTTTCAAGGCACTGTATCTTCAGCGTAAAGAAGAACAAGAATTTCTGGAAGTGATGGTTTTTCCTCACAGAACCAGGATCTCAACATCATAGAGTCTGTCTGGGAAGGATTTGAGGCAAATTTCATTCACAGAAGATCTGTGGTTAGTTCTTCAAGGTGTTTGGAACAACCTACCTGCCGAGTTCCTTCAAAAATTGTGTGCAATTGTACCTAGAAGAATTGATGCTGTTTTGAAGGCAAAAGGTGGGGTCACCAAATTTTTTATTTGGATTTCTCTTTTCTTCATTTGCTTTCCATTTTGTAAGTTTATAAAATAAACGAATAACACTTCTATTTCTGAAAGCATTCTTAATTTACAGCATTTTTTCACAACTCCCGAAAACATTTGTACACTAGTGTGTGTGCAGTATATACTATATCTGTTTATCTATCTATTTATCTATATACTGTGTGACAATATGGGAGTCGAAGTGGTAGACAGACGCTACCTGCCGCCTCGTATGCGTTTATGTGGACTGGATTAAGCGGAGACCGGTCCGGATTTTACCAGACACCATGACAGAGCTGGTTCCGGTCTGGAGTTTGTGGTCCAATGAAGTCCACCAGCAGGTGGACTTAAATAATCAGGAAGAGATCTCACTTGAGCTCTGGCCTGAACCTCAGAGTGGTGTTTTGGACTTTAAACCAAGGTTTGCATTTTGCTTATGTTTTGTGGGTGTCAGGGGCCAGCCCCACACCATATAGTGAGGAAACTATACTGTTTAGTTTAGCGCCGAACGGCAAGGACTTATTTTCTGTTTTTAACCTGCAAACTTATTTATCAATAAACCTGGCAAGCTGCCAGATTTTAAGGAAAATTGCCTGCATGCTGACTATTCTCATATCACCATACGCTAATCTCCCACACGTGGTGGAGTTCATCGTGCATCTTTCCAAGATGGAGGAAATGCTGAAGGCCTTGCTACAAGCCAATGCAGCTCAGCGGGAAACCAACTGACAGGTCGCAGAGGCTGCTGCAGCACAACAGGTGGCTCAACAGGCAGTGCTGCAGGAAACCAACCGACAGGTCGCAGATGCCGCTGCAGCACAACATGCGGCTCTGCAGGAAACCAACCTCCGGATCGCACAAGCCGCTGCAGGCCAGCGGGAGGAAAGTTGCCAGGCTATCGCAGCACAACAGCAGATGAACCAACAGTTTGTGGAGGCCCTGCTGGAATTAAAGAAGGAGACCACACCTCCGGTGACAGTGGAACCAAAGATAGTATGCACCTCTTACCACATGCAGAAGATGACACCTGCGGATAACATGGGGGCATATCTCACGACGTTTGAAAGAGTCGCTCTTCGCAAAGGGTGGTCAAAAGAACAGCGGGCGGGATTGTTGCCACTATTTCTGACCGGTGAACCCCAGAAAGCCTATTTTGATCTGAAGCCAGATAAAGCCCAGGACTATGAGACTCGCAGAGATACTCGCGCGGCTAGGGGTCACCACGGCAGTCTGGGCCCAACGGATGCTTCAGTAGTCCCCTGAATGATGAACCCATGCAATGTGATTATACTTATGTGAATAGACGCTTTTCTCTTTTTGCACAGGTCGCATATACAGCAACATATTCAAGTCGCATGGAGAGGCAAATGTGTGTGATTTTTGTTGATGGAAACCCAGTCACTGCCCTGCTTGACTTAGTAGTGTAGTGACGTTGGTAAAAAGCAATTGTGAACTCTTGTATGGTAGACATCCCAGGGGTCTGCTAGATGTTGCAAAAGCGACATGGGAAGGAGAGGCCATCCCATAAAGGAGCATCATCAGGCATATTTCCTTGATGCAGGATCATATCGCAGCAGTCCTGTCCCTAGTGCGAGAGCATATGGAGCGAGCTCAGGAAGCCCAAAAAAGGGTTTATAATCGGGGGGCCAAAACCCGAACTTTCAACCACGGAGACAGAGTGCTGGTACTAGTCCCCATGGTTGAAAGTAAATTCCTGGCAAAATGGCAGGGGCCCTTTGAGATTAAGGAAAAATTAAGGGAAGTGAACTGCAGTTTAAAGTTTACCAGCCAGGGAAAAGGAAACCCGAGCAAATTTACCATGTGAATCTCTTAGAACCGTGGAAAGACAGAGAGACTTTAGTGGCAGTGCTCATTCCTCAAGAGGACAGGTTATCAATCACCCCGGATGTCCCCATAACTGAGTTCTTGTCACGAACGCAACAAAATGACGTTAAGGTGTTTATCAGTAGAAATAGAGATTTTTTTCACTCCCCTACCCAGACTGTCCACCGTACTACAACATGACATATTCACGGAACCAGGGGTGTCACGGTCCTGGTGGTAGAGTCTGTCTTGTGCTAGGAACAACCTCTCTTGCGCACCCGATTCAAGGACCCCTGGTAGGGTAGACAGAAGTCCAAGAGTGCGGGATGGCACAAGGGCTGAATGGTCACTGATGATGATGTGATGGTCGTGCTGATCAGAGGGATGGTCGTGCAGGCTGGGTCGGCAATAGGCAGGTAGTGCGGTACAGATGGGTCAGACAAAAGATGGTCAAGTCCAAGCAAGGTTCATTAACAGGCGGGCAGCAGAAGTACAAAGGGAGCAGACAATCGGATGGTCGTGGATAGCCGGGGTCGGTGCAGACAGCAGAACAACAGGTCAGGTCAAGCCGGGTCAACAGGAAGTGGAGCAATACAGGAACAGATAGTTTGAGCTGGGGCTCACGGGTCACAGATGCTGTAGAACGGACAGCACTTGCTGCTGGGAGCACAGGGCTTAAATGGCACAGTTTGCGCGCGCATGGGAGCGCGTGAATGCGCACAAGCGTGCGCACCACCGCAGAAATGGGCAGAAACCTCTGGTCAATGTCCTTTTTCCTAACATTGCCCCCCCAAGGGGCAGCCTCTGGATGCCTTGCCAGGTGCCGCCGTCCCGGCGGTTTCTTTTGAAGCCCTGGATTAATCCAGGAGCGTGGATGTTCCTCTCTGGTTCCCAGGAATTCTCTTCAGGGCCAAACCCCTTCCATTTTATCAAATACTGGGTCATGCCACCTCAAACTCCTCCTCTCCATTTACCAAGATTGGGTCTGGTGGACCTGTCTTCCGACCCGAGAAGGAGTCGTGGACAACGGGTTTCAGCAGTGACACATGGAAGACCGGGTGGATCCGCAGGGAAGCAGGAAGGTCTAGTTCAAATGCCACCCTGTTGATCTTCCTCTTAATTGGGAATCTTGGACCCAACTTCTTCGAAGGGCAGGTTAATTTAAGATTTCTGGTGGACAGCCAGACACGATCGCCTGGTTGGAGCTCCAACTCCCCCCGTCTCCTCTTATCATAGGCCTCCTTGTTTAGCTCCTGAGTCCTGGATAGCATCTCCTGTAGGAGTTTATTTATTGTTAGATTGAAGAAAGCTTGTAATATCCTGTGCTGCTGGGACAGTGCTTTCAGGATTCAGGTCAGGTAAAAATGTGGGAAGAAACCCATAGTTGGCCCAGAGGGGGACTGCTGGGTGGCCGAGTGAATGGTGTTGTTGTAGGCAAACTCGGCCGCCGGCAGCAGTGCAACCCAATCATTCTGACAGAACAATGAAAAACAGCGCAAGTATTGCTCTAAGGTCTGGTTTGTTCTCTCTGTCTGGCCGTCTGCGGGTGGTAGGCAGATGAGAATGCAAGTTCTATCTCCAATGCTGCACACAGAGCCCTCCAAAACCTGGATGTAAATTGGACCCCCCGGTCTGATACAATGTTACTTGGTACTCCATGAAGCCGGACTATCTCCTTGATGAAAATGTTGGCCATTTTGGCCGCTGTGGGGGTCCCCATCATAGGGAGGAAGTTTGCCATCTTTGTCATCCGGTCCACCACTACGAAGATGGTAGAGTAGCCTTCTGAAGGGGGCAGTTCAACGATGAAATCCATCGCCAGTTGCGACCACGGGCGCTCAGGTACAGGGAGAGGGAGGGTTCAGGAGACCCCAGGCTTTGGCCTTGTCCGTTTTATTCCGGGCACAGAAGGGACAGGCATTAACCACTTCTTACAGTCATCTGTGATATTTGTCCTCCAGTACGACCGTGAGCGAAGCTCGGCGGTCTTTCATGAGCCGACGTGTCCGGCCAATTTATGGTCGTGACACAGGCCCAAGATCCTGAGGCGCAGGCTTACCGGAATGAACATCTTACGTCCGAACCACCATAGGCCGTCTCTGACGGTCAGTCGGGTGTCACTGACGTCAACGGAACTGGCCAGGGCCCGACGTATTTGGGAGAGGATGTCCTCATCGGACAGGAGAAAGTTCCATGCCGGAAGTATAGTATCAGGTGGGGTGGCATTTCCTGGCTCCGAAAACATTCTGGAGAGGGCGTCACGCTTGCCGTTTTTTGATCCTGGGCGGTAGGTCAAATGAAAATGGAACCTGGAGAAGAAAAGTGCCCAGCGGGCCTGCCGAGGTCTTAACCTCTTGGCTGTTCTGAGGTGCTCCAGGTTCTTATGGTCCGTGACGATGAGGATAGGGTGTGAAGCCCCTTCAAGCAGGTACCGCCATTCCTCTAGGGCCGACTTAATGGCCAGTAGTTCCCTGTCTCCCACATCATAGTTCCGTTCTGGTGCCGTCAGCTTACGGGAAAAGAAAGCCACTGGGTGGAGCAAGGCCTTGATGCCTGGGCGCTGAGATAGGATAGCCCCTACTGCAGTTTCTGACGTGTCCACCTCAAGGACGTATGGTAAGGCTGGGTCCAGATGCTTCAGAATGGGAGCAGAGGTGAAGAGAGACTTGAGTTTTTGAAAGGCGGCTTGAGCCCCAGGAGACCACCGGAATCGGGTGTTCTGTTTGGTCAGTTGCGTGATAGGTTCCACGATGACAGAGAAGCCTTTAATGAACTTCCCATAAAAGTTTGCGAAGCCCACAAATCTTTGAACCCCCTTTCTGTCTGCTGGTCCTATCCAGGATAGTGGAGACCTTCTGGGGATCCATATGAATGCCCGTAGTGGAGATAATCAGTCCCAGGAAGTGCATGCTAGGCTGTTCAAAGGAGCACTTCTCCGCTTTGGCGTACAGGCCATGCTGCCGGAGCCAACCTAGAACCTTGGTGACATGCGTACGATGTTCTTCAAGGGAAGCAGAGAAGATCAGGATGTCATCCAAATAAATGATCACAAACAGGTCGAGTAAGTCCCGGAACACGTCATTTACAAAGTGTTGAAATGTTGCCGGGGCATTGCATAGGCCGAAGGGCATCACCAGGTACTCGTAGCTGGCTGTCTTCCATTCGTCTCCTTCCCTGATACGAATGAGATTATAAGCTCCCTGCAGATCAAGCTTGGTAAAAATGGTAGCTGCTCCTAGCCGCTGGAAGAGTTCCGGAACTAAAGGCAGAGGGTACCAGTTTTTAATGGTCACCCGGTTAAGCTCCCTGTAATCTATGCACGGCCTGAGCCCTTCTTCTCCACGAAGAAGATGCCGGCCCCAGCAGGAGAAGTAGAGGGTCAGATGAACCCTTTCTTGGTATTTTCATCCAGGTAGGCCTTGAGGGCTGCTAATTCAGGCTCAGAAAGGGGGTAAATCCTCCCAAAGGGCACCTCTGCCCCAGGCAACAGTTCAATGGGGCAGTCGTAGGGCCTATGCGGCGGTAGTTTATCAGCCCCCTTCTTGCTGAAGACATCCAAAAATGAATGATAGGCCGGAGGAAGGAGAGTACGGATGTCGGGTTCCGTTTCAGAGTCCAGACAGAGGAGTGGGGTAACAGCTTCACCTCTGCAGTTTAAGCAATGTCGGCGGCAGTAAGGGGACTGTCCCTGTGGCCCAATCAATGCTGGGGTTTGTGCGCCTGGAACCAGGGTAGGCCCAAGATGATGGGACAGAGGGGAGATGCGATGGCGTCCAGCCGCAGAAGTTCTTTGTGACCATCCAGAGTGACAGAAGGGAGGGGGGCTGTCTCGTGAGTAACAGTTCCATATTTTATGTGCAACCCGTCGGCCAAACGGATCACCATCTTCTGCGTCTTGGGTTGCAAGGGGATGCGGTGCAGTGCAGCAAAGTCCAGGTCAATAAAACAGCTGCACGCCCCGGAGTCAAGGATGGCTGAGACCGTGATATTCCCTCCGAGAAGCTGTAAAGAAAGGAGAATGGTGAGGTGAGCTGAAGAACTTGGGGTGCTAGGCAGGTCATTTGAAGCAGTAGTAGAGCACTTACCACGCTTAGCGGGTCACATCCTGAGGCCGGGTTTACCACAGTATAGGCATAGGTTCAGATTGAAGCGACGCTGCCTTTCTTCGGCTCTGAGGGATGGCCGAAGCAGCCCAATCTGCATCGGCTCAGAGGTGTCTTGAGGAGAGGAGGAGGAGGAGGGTGCTGGGTGGAAGGCAGGCGGGGTCGGGTAACTAGGAACCCGAGGAAGCATCCAGGTGGGGCGTAGCTGCCCAGAAGACCTTTCGGCGCGGCGCTCCCTGAGGCGCCGATCAATGGAGATGGCCAGATTGATCAGCTCCTCCAGGGTCTTGGGTATCCCCACTCGCGCCAGCTCATCCTTCAAGGGTTCCAATAATCCCATACGGAACTGGAACAGGAGAGCCGTGCTGCCCCAGGCTGTATCTGCGCTCCAGCGCCGGAACTCCGCAGCATAGTCCTCCACTGGGCGGCGACCCTGCTGGAGAGTAGCAGCCAGGTGGGGATCCTCATACAATTGCGCCATGGCTTGGAAGAAGGTTGCCGCTGTGGCGACTTCAGGGACGTTCTGCTCCCACAATCTAAGGGCCCATGCCTGGGGTTCACCCTGCAGTAGGGAGATGACAAATCCCACCTTGGTGGTCTCCAGGGAGAATGTGCGTTGCTGAAGCCCCAGGTACAATTCACATGCACTCCGGAAGACCCGGAACTTGCGTCGTTCCCCAGAGAACTTATCCGGCAGCAGGACTTTAGGCTCAGAGGGCAGGGCCACAATGGTGCAGGCTGCTGCAGAGCCAGAGGCCGGGGCGGTGGAGAGCTCCTGTACCCGTTCTTCCAATCGGGTGTATCCCTCTTGCAGGTTCTTAACGGCTTGGGTAAGACCCGCAAGGTGCGCACACAAGTCTTCCATGGCGGAGCGGGTCCCCTGCGCAGACTCGGTCATGACTGTCCATTACTGTCACGGTCCTGGTGGTGGATTCTGTCTTGTTCAGGGAACAACTGCTCTTGCGCACCCGATTCAAGGACCCCTGGTAGGGTAGGCAGAAGTCCAAGAGTGCGGAATGGTACGAGGGCTGGATGGTCACTGATGATGATGTGATGATCCAGATGGTCGTGCTGATCAGAGGGATGATCGTGCAGGCTGGGTTGGCAACAGGCAGGTAGTGCGGTACAGATGGTCAAGTCCAAGCAAGGTTCGTTAACAGGCAAGCAGCAGAAGTACAAAGGGAGCAGACAATCGGATGGTCGTCGGTGCAGGCAGCGGAACAACAGGTCAGGTCAAGCCGGGTCAACAGGAAGTGGAGCAATACAGGAACAGATAGTTTGAGCTGGGGCTCACAGGTCACAGACGCTGTAGAACAGACAGCACTTGCTGCTGAGAGCACAGGGTTTAAATGGCACCGTTTGGCGCCGTTTCCGCCGCGTGCGCGCACAAGCGTGCGCACCACAGCGGAAATGGCCAGAAACCTCTGGTCAATGTCCTTTTTCTTAACAAGGGGTCTGAGGCTAGACGGAAGGCGGTGGTGAGGGAAATAAAAACCATGTTGGAGTTAGACGTGATAGAGGAGTCCCACAGCGCCTGGCCGAGCCCTATAGTGCTGGTCCCAAAGCCCGATGGCACTATCCGTTTCTGTGACAATTTTAGGAAGCTGAATAACATGTCTAAATTTGACGCATACCCGATGCCACGGGTTGACAAACTGGTGGACAGGTTGGGAGGTGCCCGGTACATAACAACCCTAGACCTAACTAAGGGCTACTGGCAGATCCCCTTAATGGAGTCCGCAAAAGAGGCCTTTTCTACCCCCGAGGGGTCCTTCCAGAGAATGATAGACAAAACCTTGAGACCGCATCGCCCCTATGCAGCTACCCATTTGGATGATGTGGTCATCCACAGTCCAGATTGGGAATCGCATCTGCCCCGAGTACAAGCAGTCATAGATTCTCTGAGCGTAGCAGGTTTAACAGCCAACCCAAAAAAGTGTGCCATAGGCCTGGAGGAGGCCAAATACCTTGGGTATGTTATTGGTCGGCGACTGATCACCTCATCCAGTGAATAAAAAACAGGTTCGTGCCTTCCTGGAGATTACAGGGTATTACAGACGGTTCATCCCCCATATTGCCGTCCCTCTGACAGATCTGACGAAGGGTAGAGGATCAAGCATGGTTAAGTGGAATCCCTAAGTCGAGAAGGCATTCCAGAATTTGAAACAAGCCCTTTGTGTACAATCGGTGCTTGTAACCCCGGACTTCACAAAGGAGTTTGTTGGACAGACGGAAGCCTCTGAGGTGGGACTAGGCGCTGTTCTGTCCCAGATCAGGGACGATGAGGAGCACCCAGTTGTCACTTAAGCAGGAAGCTTAACAGGCATGAGGAACTATGCCATTGTGGAGGAGTGCCTGGCCATCAAGTGGGCCTTAGAGGCGCTGAAGTACAACCATTTAGGTAGGTCGTTTAGGCTATTCACCGACCATGCCCCTTGAAGTGGATGTGTGACAAGAGGGAGAAAAATAGTCGGGTGACTAGGTGGTTCCTGACCCTACAGCCATTTAAGTTCACAGTGGAACACCGGGCAGTAAGACTCCAAAACAATGCGAATGCCCTCTCCCGGGACCACTGTATAGTTGGGACAGTTGCTCAGCCACAGGGGCTTGAGCAGAGGGGGAGCATATGTGACAATAGGCAAAGTGGTAAACGGACGCTACCTGTCGCCTCGTATGCGTTTATGTGGACTGGATTAAGCGTAGTCCAGTCCCCTCTCCCGTAAGCGTAACAAAACCTCAGAATGACGGGCCACAAGGTGACACTTGAATTTACCGACATCCCAGTCCTTGGTGGATCAGTGGGCTGATAAAAAGAGGGAGAACAGTGTGTAGGTGAAGTTCCCCGTACCAGCCACTTATCGGATTTGCTGGATGGATTTACCAACATGAAGTCGCGGAGATTCCGGGTGAACTACCGGTCCGTGAGGAGGTGTTACCGTATCAAGGAGTACGGACAATTCGAAGGACGAATTCACTGTTGACCCACGAGGAGTAGCAGG
>BLSH010283353.1:898881-914302 GCA_018402905.1 Glandirana rugosa
TCTCACTTAAAAAACGGACAAAAAGAAACGTTTTATCCTTCGCGAGAAGCCATGTTCGGAGGAAGGTGCTCTGGTCAGATGAGACCAAAATTGAACATTTTGGCTGAAAAGGAAAACGCTATGTGTGGCGGGAAATGAAAACTGAACACACCATCACCACCATGAAATATGGTGGTGGCAGCATCATGTTGCGAGGTATGCATTTCTTCAGCAGTGACAGGGAAGCTGGTCAAATTTGATAGGAATATGGATGGACCCAAATACAGGGCAATGTTAGAAGAAAACTTGTTAGAGTCTGCAAAAGACTTGAGACTGGGGCACAGGTTCACCTTCCAGCAGGACAAGGACCCTAAACCTACAGCCAGAGCTATAATGGAATGGTTTAGATCAAAGCACATGTGTTAGAATGGTCCAGCCAAAGTCCACACCTAAATCTAATTGAGAATCTGTGCTGTTCACAGACGCTCTGTGCTATTTTGCAAAGAAAAACAGGCAAAAAATTCACTCTGTAGATGTGCAAAGCTGGTAGAGACATCCCCAAAAAGACTTGGAGCTGTAATTACAGGGAAAGGTGGTTGTACAAAGTATTGACTCAGGGGGCTGAATACAAATGCACGCCACACTTTTCAGATATTTATTTGTAAACAATTTTGAAAACCATTTATCATTTTTCTTCAACTTCACAATTATGTGCCACTTTATGTTGGTCTATCACAAGAAATCCCAATAAAATACATTTACGTTTTTGGTTGTAACATGACAAAATGTGCAAAATTTCAAGGGGTATGAATACTTTTTCAAGGCACTGTATCAGGAATATGAAATGTTGGGGTAACAAACACTTTTAAGCTTTGACAAAAAAAACCTGCTCCTTCTCTTCTGTATCTGCCACGCTAGCAAGCTGCTTGCTAGTGGGGGAGATTTGCGGGCTTGCTCCCGAGCCAGGCTGTGTGCATCCGTAGATACACACAAGGCAGCTTGGCCCTGCTCCTTCCTCACATGTATTGACTGATAGCAGCAGGGGCCAATGGCACTGCTATTGGTTTGAGAATGCATTAAGGAAAAAAAAAAAAAACTTTAGCCTTTACAACCACTTTAAAGTGCATAAAGGTTTTTTTCTTTTAAACAAATTTTGATCTTCTGTTTTTCAGGGACTGGAAGGGGAAGATGAAGGTGCAATCAGCATGCTGTCTGACAATACAGCTAAGCTTACATCTGCTGTCAGGTAAACGCCGCTTCTTGTAAATTGTTGGTGTTGAAATACATTTCATCTTAATGCCATTAGTTTGCCTTTCTGTAGATTGGACTAGAGCGTGAGTTCGGGAAATTTTGGATGCCTTTCAATCTGAAGTTGCTGTGTGAATACGTGTTTTTGATAAAGGTGGAACGACTGTAAAAATAAATAAGAAAACCCTGAGTGTGAGGGAAATACATTTAACTTGCTTCTGCTTCTTCCCATGAACACATATGACACAGATAGCATATAACTACAGATAGCATGCAAAGCATACAAGGCATTAACTTTCTTATTCTGTCTTCATAGCTCGCTCCCTGAACTCCTTGACAAGAAGAGACTTATCGACCTACACACTAATGTAGCCACTGCCGTGCTGGAACATATAAAGGTCAGTTGTCAACCTAAAATGCACACACATACATAATGTAGACAGTGCCAAATTATTTTATTTTACTTTCCTAGTGTGTAAGAAAGTATGTTTGTCTGAAATGAATAGAAGATTGATATTTCTATTTGAGCTGGCCGCACACATGCTAATCTTACCATTCACACTGAGATAAATTGGGTGAGATCCCAAACACAGTACCCTTCCGCCAGTTCTGGACTATGTACAGAATGCAATATGGTAATTGTCATGACACCTTCCTAGGCATGTGAAATATAACCTAACCTTTCCACATGTATTACATAATGGTCCACTGGGAATATTATGCAAAATTAAGGGCTATTCCTAGGAAACTAAGCAACATTTTACTAAGCAGGTTGAGGTTATTACTTGTCTGGTAGTTAGTTATTTTATGCTTGGTCATAAAAACCTAATATTGTTCCTCAATAGTGATGTACATTAGATCTCTTGAGACTAACTCAGTCACTCCCTTATTCTTCTTTGATGCAGGGACAGATCTAAGATTCATACTACTTGTGGGGCCCTACGCCTGCATTCTTGTACTAGTTTTGTCAGTCTATATTGTCTAGCTTTTTTTTTTCTTCCTCCATGATGTTAATTGAAAACTTTCATTACAGAGACCAATCAAAAGAGGTACACCCGGAAATAGTTGTACATAGAAGTTTGTAGCACAGATGATTGTAAATGCTAGATCTGCTAAAATTACAAAAATAATACATGTATTATTGAACTATATAACAATTTACAATTCCATGTGTATTCTGTTGGAGTAGAAACTAGACTGAATCAATCTGTGCTGTATGATAAATATCATACTAAAGGATCAGTATGTGTATAGTCCTTCATGGTATGTATACCTGTAAATAAATATGGATTCAAGATGAGCCCAAGGGTGCCTATCAAAAGTTTCTGAAGTATTCTAAAGGCTTTGTAACTACATAAAAAGAACATAAATAAAGAGAAGTGAAAATGCAGATATCCAAAAAGGAAGCAGTCAGAAGAAGGAAAGTAAGAGGTAGAAAAATTAACGAGAGGGGAAAGGCTAAGGATCTCCCCATCCCTATCGGCAACCCAGATATCTATACACAGTTATTCATTTATCATGCCCTGTTCAAGCAAAGAATAACTTCAGAAACGTTTATCACTGCCGACTTCCAAGACTGGTTTGTGCTTGCTGACATGGATAAAGATAATTAGTTTTGCTGTGGACCATGTGCCATTTTGCGATGTATTCAGTAAGGCTTCTACTGGATCCTTACGCAATTACAGCCCAGAACAGTGTATATCGAGATGTAAATTTGATACATATTCCACTAACTTTGGGACACGTCCATATATATATTGTTGGGCCTCCATGCCCACAAATATGTAAACACAAAGGTGAGGTTTGAGGCACAAATTTGGCAATTTGAGAAGGTGTCTAGCTAAAGCTAGTACAGATGACTGACTTGTTTCTTCTTAAACAACTGAGCATGTTAGCTCTGTTTGTCTTCATTGGGCCATAACAAAACTGCATCTTACTTAATTTCTGTCTTGACGCTGTTAGTGTCTGATCTTCTGCGCAGAGCCCTGTGATCGGGATCAGTGAGATCTGTCATGTCCCGGCCAGCCCAGCCCCCACACAGTTAGAACACAATGAGGGAAACCAGTTAACCCCTTCACTGCCCCTTAGTGTTAACCCCTTCACTGCCAATGTCATTTATACAGTAATCAGTGGATATTTAAATTTCTGATCGCTGTATAAATGTCAGTGGTTCCAAAAAAGTGTCAAAAATGTCCAACATGTCCGCCCCAATATCAAAGTCCCGATAAAAATAGCAGATCAGTCAGGCTGGAACCGTACTGTTCGTAGGTGCCTACAAACCACATTGATTCACAGCTTGTTTATGTTTTAAGATTGTGAGTGTTGTACTAGGGGTTGCCTGTGGGGCATAATAAATTTACGGTTTTACGCTATGTTGGTTTGCTTTTACTTCTATTCACATTGCCATGATTCATGAGGTGCTATCACATTGGTATTGATCGATGAGTGGAAGGTTGGACGTTATAGGAAGGAAGCAACAGTGGCCCATTCGGATGCTTGGGAATATACAGGATTTGTACAGGGATAAATTTAACCCCTCAAAGCTGAGTACTTACCTACATCTGGTGAGTTTATCCCCAAAGGGGAACCCCGGTTGCTTCACGTGGTGATTGTGTGCTGGTGAAAGGGATACGTTTCACTACAGAGATTACATCTTCTGAAGATTTCACTACACTTTTGAAACTGTAGGGACATTTTAGCGCTGCTTCAGAGTGTTTTCTGACTTTTTATACAGTTGTTATGTTCTATTTTGAATATGAATTAGCAGCAGCTTGCCATTAGGGCTGGATGTCATACTCCTAAGCGCTGAGCAGAGATTATATTGTGCGCCTTTATTACTCTGTTTTGTTTATTAAAAATAGCAGATCGCTGCCATTACTAGTAAAATAAAAAAAGATAATAAAAACGCCATAAATCAATTCCCATAGTTTGTAGACGCGATAACGTTTGCGCAAACCATTCAATATACACCGATTGAGATTTTTTTTTTACCAAAAATATGTAGAAGAATATATATCGGCCAAACCCGATGAATATTTTTTTTTTTTTTGTGAATTTGTATTATAGCAAAAAGTAAAAAATATTGTTCTTTTTTCAAAATTGTTGCTCTTTGTTTATAACACAAAAAATAAAAACTGCAGAGGTGATCAAATATGTCCAAACGAAAGCTCTATTTGTGGGGAAAAAAATTATAAAAATTTTGTTTGGATACAACGTCCCACGACCGCACAATTGTCATTTAAAATGCGACAGCGATGAAAGCCGAAAATTGGTCTGTGCAGGAGGGGGGGTTTAAGTGCCCAGTAAGCAAGTGGATAAAGTGGTTGTAAACCTCAGACATGAAATATGAACAAAGTATGTCCCGCCATAGTGAATATTTGTCTCTTTCCAGAGCACTAAGTGTAACTTCTGTCTGCTGCTTTGTTCCTCTGCTATCAGCATAAATCACTTCTGACACGTTTTCTTGACACCAAGAGAAAAATGGCGACGGGAGGGACCTCCATCTGATTAACAGCCTCAGCTCTGATCCTTTGTGCTGTGTGAAGGAGTGTGTGTCCATTCCCTCCAATCAGCTCTCAGAGCTCTCCTCACTGAGCACTACAGAGTGTAACTTCAGCTCTCTGTCCTGTTTTCTGACAGTTCAGACAAGCTTTATACATTTTGGACTTTGGATGTAGAGAAGAAAATACTTCATATAAACTGTTACAACTTATGTAGGAAGATTTGTTTAATCTCTGTGTATCACTTGAGATGATAGCCAATGAGGTCAGTCACCTCACTGGGTATATGGAAGGGTTTACAACCACGTTAAATTAGTGATTTAAAGTTGGACTCCCGGGAAATGGCTAAAGGCATTAATAAGATAAACTATTCTGCAAAATATATTTAATGATGTTCAACACTTTGTGGTCTAGTTATAATTTTTTTTCACTTAAGATTTACACAATATTCATGCTATATTCACCCAAAGATTGCAATTTATTACATTAGAAAAATGTGCGAATCCTGAGTCAAAAGTATGTGAACCTTATATAAAAAGACGTAGAAATATATCCTGTGTGTGGTTCGTACACATCTTCTAGACAGCGCAGTCAGAAAACACTTTTTTTTTGTTCATTTTTTCATTTTTCCAGCTACAGTCTACTAATTGGGAAATGAAAGTGCAGCAGAACCATGCTAAGTCATCAGTTTTACTCTCTCTGCTCTCTCTTCCTATCAGCATGTTCACCACATGTGCATAGAGCAGAGCCTAAATGGCTCCTTGTGCTGTCCCTCTCTTTTGCACTCCAAGTGCTGCTGTTCACCAGGACTTATGCCAATTGTATGTTAAAATACATTCATTATTTATCAAGTTATGCACAACTGTATTAACTTGTGTTTTTAAGGGATGTAAAAAATCCTTATAAGTGCCCAGAGTTGATCTTTCACAGAGGAAATGTCTTGGAGGTTGTGTCCTGTAGCTTCTATACTGCTACAGACCAATGCCATATTGTTCCCCTACACTGATGCTGTCAAAGTTAATACATCATTAGTTTAATTTAATTTTTCAAAATGGTATTGAGATATCCATAAGAGGAATAAAATTTGCAAAGTTTTACACCAGAGGAAGTAAACATGGCACGTTGTCTGGTTCTTCAGTTGCCTTTAACTTTATTCATAAATTAAGGGTTTTAGATTGGATCACATTAGGGAAATCAGTGGTCATAAAACAAAAGAATATGAAAATGAGAGACAGATGATCTGTATTTTGCTGCCAGTGTAGCACATCACCTCTCTAGACAAGCAGCTGCAAATGCCTGCTCACTTAGGAAGTCGTAACACAACTCCCTGCCTGATGGGTTGTGTGTCAGCTCTAATTGCCTATCCCAACTATTCTAAAGTTTTTTAGACAGAGTTCTTGGTTTGGATAATTTGTTTGTCAAATAAATTGTGGATGATGTTACTGTGGAAAATTTTGTTCCAAAAAGGGAATGTTTTGCATTTTCCAGTTAAAAATAATATGGAACTCTGCTGGAAAAACAAACCAGACAAATAAAAAGCTTAGGAGTTGTACAAACTACTACTAAATGTTATATGGCTATGTTTGTTTATATAGATCACGTGTCAAATTAGAAATCCTTAAAGCAGATGGCAAACCAACATAAGCTTTACATGATGGTGCAATGCAGACGTTGCTGTAGTGCTGGCATGCCAAACTGGTATTTTATGGGCGGCATGCAGCCCCTTCACTCCATGTCTGCGGCAGCGATTTAAGGATACGCACCCCTAGCTGTTTTACAGTTGATAAGTTACACTTCTTTATGTAATTTTGCAGCTAAATGTAAACATTTTTGTTGAGAAAAAAACATTCCCTCTCTGGGTGATCTCTGTACATTGCAGGGATTATAACAAACTTTGTTGCAGATTCCTACCTTTTGTTATTCTGAAGAAATCCCTCTGTGTTTCTCTGTGCCTCTGTACTGAGTAGGTCTAATGGGAGTGGTTTCATCATTAACTGTCTGGTGTGCACCTGCTGGGCACTAATGAGGAAATCTGCTGAGCTGCATCCCTTTAGACGTGCTCCTGTTGAAAGTATCTCTCCAAAAATGACACTTTTTTTGCAGGGGATGCCTGAAATCTGACTTTCTTAGGCAATTGTACATACTATATTATTTTTTCTTTATTTGCTATTTTTTCCCCCCACGAAAGTTGAGTTAAACTTTAACCAGTTGCCGACTGCGATGGATTGACGGCGGCAACTTGGCTCAATATCGCAAACCGCATCACCTGATGGTGGCTGCGAGATCGTGAGCGCGTGCGCCGCCAGAGGCGCGCTTATCCGGGGGGGGGCCAGGGAGCTGGTAGGGCGGACTCGATGTCCGCTGGCTACCGGCAATCGCTCCCCAGCAGTGACAGAACGGGGGATCCGTGTATGTAAGCACACACATCTCCATTCTGACAGGTGTAAGGAATGTGGCACTTCACCCCTGGAAGGATTTCCCATGTTAGGACCAGAGCACTTTTTGTGACCCAAAAAAAATTTGCGTCCTTTTTTTCCCACAAATAGTGCTTTCTTTTGGTGGTATTTGATCACCTCTGCATCGTTTCTGATCACCGCTATAAACAAAAGAAAGAGCGTCAATTTTGCAAAAACAAAAAACAATATTTCTTACTTTTTGCTAAAATACATATCCAAAAAAATAACAAAACAAATTTATTCATCGGTTTTGGTCAATTTATATTCTTCCACATATTTTTGGTATAAAAAAAAAAGAAATCTCAATTGGTGTTTACTAATTTGTTTGCGCAAAAGTTACCGTGTTTACAAACCATGAGAATTAAATTCTGGCGTTTTTTAATTTTTTTTTCTGGTAATGGCGGCGATCTGTGATTTTTATCGGGACTTTGATATTGGGGCAGACATGCCGGACATTTTTGACACTTTTTGGGGACCAATGACATTTATACAGCAATCAGAAATTTAAATATCCACTGATTACTGTATAAATATCATTGGCAGTGAAGAAGTTAACCTGGGGGGCACTCTAGGGGTTAACTGTGTTGTCTAGGTGTGTTCTAACTGTGAGGGGGCTGGGCTGCCATGGGCATAAGAGATCTAACTGATCCCAGTGACAGGGATAAGTAGATCTCTTAAATGCCCACTGACAAATTGGGGAACTGCCGTGTTTACATCGGCGGTACCCCGTTCTTCCTCTGGCAGGTTATCGTGGCTTGTCGCTGGACATCGGGTGCGCCCGAGCCGCGGGCACTACTACTCGCTAGCTGCGTAGCTGCGAGCCGCTGCTTTTATACAGCGATTCGCGAGACAGCGCCACTCTGCAGCAGTAAATGTACTGCGCGCGGTCGAGAACCGGTTAAGGACGTGTTTTATAATCTAATTTTTGCTGGGATTAGATATAGCAAGTTGCTTTTGTAATTATCATGTTGAGGTTGAATTGCAGTAATCTTTTTCTGAAATCAAGTAGATGCTGCCCTCAATAGACATAATTACAAGTGCAGCCTGCAGCGTTGTTATCTTAAACCAGGAAGCATGTCCATAGAAGTTCTAATGGCAAGATCAACAGTTATTTTTAGCAATACAGCAATGAGCAAGATGGAAAGCGCTTTACACCCTAAAGGTGCAGTCTTTTATACCCTAAATGTTCAGTTCTTTCTATTTTCCATTGAATGTTTTTCTGTTTTGAGCATAAATATGCTTTATTGTAAAAGAGCTACAACAATATACAGTACATAAAAGTATCAGCAGCAGCACAGTATATTGGATAATTGACTTCTCTTTAAAGGAACCTTTCCTGAGAGAACTACCAAGATTATCATTTCTGACCTATTTATCTAAAAAGTGCTAGTTGCCCAGCTATCCTAATGAGCGTCTTGCTTTTTTACTTTGAGTCATAATTGGCATTAAAAGACTGTCATCACACAGTCACCCTTTCGTTTGGCTTCTCAAAAGTTTGAAAGGGAATGAATAAAAAGCTAGTCTTTTCAAGGAGAAGGACGTGAACATTGAAAAGTCAGGGAGCAGTGAAATAGGCAAATAGTAACAAATTGAAATAGGTTAAGTGAATATTACATACTGTATGTGTAGCCCTATAGACTGACAATACCGTCATATGTTGTCTGGCTTATTTGTGGCATCATCAGCTTCACTAACAGTTGTCTAAATGAGCACTCAATCGTCCATTTGCTGTAAATCTTTTTCTTGTGTGGCACTTTTAAGCTGGCCACACACTAGTAGAATTTTGTTATACATTTTTCGTATTAACTACATCCATTTGATTTCAAATCATTAATGATAGGGTCTGGGTGGAAATTTTTTCTCAAATGCACACATTTTGGACAATGTATGTGGTTTATGTTAGGGACATTTTGAAGAACTTTTTCTTGAAGAACTTTCAAACAATATTCGTTAGGTTATCAAATGTACTGAGATTTTTTGTATAGATATTTGTACAAAGGTTCATTTGGAAAGCTACGAGTGTGTGGGGCCAGCTTAAAAGTATTTTTAGACATGTCCAGGTCTGTATTGTTCTTAACGCAGTGCCAGTGTTTTACTACTAAAAAAATGTTTTTCACCTCTTTTTGTTTTAAGAGCCAGTTCAGAGTTTCATCACCAAAAGGAAATGCATTTCAGGTAGCATGGCAGTTACACATTTATGAAAGAGTTCCTAAACTGTTGGGTTAAAATCGTGCTGTACTGTACTCATGGGAAAGGGTAATTCGTTTGGTTTTCATAAAAGCTTTAGGGTTGTTAACCCTTGTGCTGCCAGGTCTGAATGGCATGCGGTCCTACAGAACAGCTTCCAGCTGGCCAGGTCTGTACGCCATACAGATCTGACATTCCTCCTTCTGCTATAAGCTCATGGACTGAACAAACCAATAGCTGTGATTAGCAGCTGACAATCAGCTGATCAGAGCTATTCACCTAAAATGTGACCTCCCCCCCAGCCAACATGTGTTTACCAGCCCTCTTCCTTTTCTAAATGAACACTATGAGCAATCAGTACCAGTCGCTCACTGTGTTCATTCATCACAGAAACATAGTAAACTATTTCCAAGGGCTCTTGGACCTGGGGTGCTTGAGCCCGTTCAGCGTAACTAAAGCTGCATTCTCTCATAAGCACACACACAGCATATGAGCATTTGCAAACCAAATACCAAATTCTCAATTTTTTATTTTTGCAAGCTCTCATACTCTATGCTCATGTGCAAGAGCTCTAACTGTGTTATAATGAAGAATGAGGTGTACCACAAGCTTTTCACAAGAACAAGACACTCTACATGCTAGATTTTTTGATACGATTGCTTGGCAGCAAAGTATCCTGAAAATTAACTTAATTTTTTGTCAACTTTCCTACAATGTCAAATTACATAATACTCTTTAAAGGTTACAGTCTGTTCCTGTAGATCTTGATATTGTAACCAGATATGTGCATGCGGCGTCTCCTGATTACAGACTGTTGTGGATTGGGTGGCCAGGTTCAAAGGGAAAAATCCCATATTTAGTATCGTGCTGAGTGGTTCTCGAGTTCAAACATGCATTCAGGGGTTTGATTCTTGATTGAAGTTGTAAACTTATTGGAAACGCTCCAGATTTCTTTCAGTGCTACATTTCTGAATAATAAAAACACCAGTTTCCTTTTTAGCAGCTAATCTGAAAATATACAGAATAAATATGAATCAGTGGAGCTTGACAGTGCTTGAATTGAATTTTTTTTTTGCTTGCTATTCCAATGTATGCCTTATATAGAACAGATTTTACAGTATATGGTACTGTCTGAGTGTATGTATATCAAAGGCATGCTGTGAAATACCCTATAAGGGCATACATTGTATATATACAGATGATAACAAAAACCGTAACTGTTCTATGGATTAAATATGTATTGAAAATATAGTATATTTCGAGATGAACTTCTCAAGTGCTCCTTGACTACTTATAAAACATAAGCCCATTGCAGTTGTTTGAAAAAGATTATCGCTCTCTTTGTGGGAAAAAAAACATGCACAGTCGTACACAAATATCAGAGTTGCCAAAATGACAATCTGGCTCCTCCTGCTTCTCAGCATAAAGACCTGAACCAGCAAAAACTCTGCTCCCAAGATGCAAAAGGAGCATCCATTATTTTACTTTCAACAAGTTGCGGTGCCACTCAGCATAGTGTTTCCAAGGGAGTGACGACACAACATGATGCAATTTCAAGCATTAGCGGTATGTGTTTTAAAGATATGTAAGTTGTTTTTAACACAGTTAAAGTGCAGTTTAAACAATAAATTGTTTACAGTTTAAATACTACACAATTGGAGGTTGTTTGTGCTCTTTTGGCATGGTTCATTTGAGTGACACAGCATGGCCGTGTGAGTTTTAAACTACTGTAATGGGGACTACAGCCATTTTCCTGGATAACAACCTAAGAGCGTAAACGGGCACCCTAGTGGACACAAGGTGCTAGTGGACATATTACAGGTGTGCAGGCTGGCATCGACGCATCTCGGAGAGCCTGGTGGATGTATAATATGTCCTATATGACCTTGCATTTACTGTGGTTCAAATATTTAAGATGAGAGCATTGTGAACACTGCGGTTTCACAAGAGGAAGTATATTTGTCACAACACTGAGTTTCGGTGGTTCTTGCCCAATTTGCCTTGAAAGGTGCAAGAGTTACTTGTATGCACTGAATGTGAACAAATAAATGTTTAAGTATACAGACTGTACACTAATTTGATCAGGACACTTATTGAGCACATTGTTATGATATGGTGGTATTCTGAAGTTTTTTGTTGTATTTTTTTTTTGCTTTATTTGTTCACAATTGATGTGTTGATTTTTAGTATGCACATGTACAGGTGATACTCGAAAAATTAGAATATCGTGCAAAAGTTCATTTATTTCAGTAATGCAACTTAAAAGGTGAAACTAATGTATGAGATAGACTCATTACATGCAAAGCAAGATAGTTTAAGCCATGATTTGTCATAATTGTGATGATTATGGCTTACAGCTCATGAAAATCCCAAGTCCACAATCTCAGAAAATTAGAATATTGTGAAAAGGTGCAATATTCTAGGCTCAAAGTGTCCCACTCTAGTCATATAATTAACCACTTCAGCCCCGGAAGGATTTCCAGCTTTAGGACCGGAGCCCTTTTTGCGATTCGTCGCTGCGTCGCTTTAACTGAAAATTGCGCTGTCGTGCGACGTTGTACCCAAACGAAATTTGCGTCCTTTTTTTCCCACAAATAGAGCTTTCTTTTGGTGGTATTTGATCCCCTCTGCGTCATTTCTGATCGCCGCTATAAACAAAAGAAGAGCTACAATTTTGCAAAAAAACCCAAATTTCTTACTTTTTGCTAAAATACAAATCCAAAAAAAAAAATATAAAAAACTTTTTTTTTCATCGGTTTTGGCCGATTTATATTCTTCCTCATATTTGCGATAAAAAAAGTCGCAATCGGCGTTTATTGATTGGTTTGCGCAAAAGTGGTCGCGTTTAAGGATGATGAGAATTCGTTTTTGAGGTTTTTATTTTTTTTTTATTTTTTACTAGTAATGGCGGAGATCTGCGATTTTTAGCGGTACTGCGATATTGCAGCGGACATGTCGGAACATTTTGACACTTTTTTGGAACCATTGGCATTTATACAGCGATCAGTGCTATAAAAATGCGCTGATTACTGTGTAAATGCCATTGGCAGTGAAGGGGTTAACCTGCAGGGGGCGCTCTAAGGGTTAACTATGTTCCCTGGGCGTGTTCTAACTGTGGGGGGACTGCCCTAGCTGGGGAAGGGAAGTGGTCACAGCCTCCGTATACAGGAAGGCTGTGATCACAGCCCTTCCCCCTCACACAGAACGTAGGTCCGTGTTTACATACACGGACCTCCGTTCCTTCGCTCCAGGGGGGCCATCGCGGGTAGCCGGCGGCAATTGAAGCCACCGCACCCGCTTACTGGCCCTCCCCGAACACAGTGAGCGCACGGGCGCGCCTCCGGCAGCGCGCGCGCTCACAGTGCGCGTTATCGCAGCCGCCGTCGTATGACGGCGATTTGCGATAACGAGCCACTTTGTCGCCGTCAACCTGCGGTTGGCGGTCGGCAAGTGGTTCAGCCATAACACCTGCAAAGGGTTCCTGAGCCTTTAAATGGTCTCACAGTCTGGTTCAGTAGGAATCACAATCATGGGAAAGGCTGCTGACCTGACAGTTGTGTAGAAAACCATAATTGACACCCTCCATAAAGAGGGAAAGCCACAAAAGGTAATTGCAAAAGAAGTTGGATGTTCCCAAAGTGCCGTATCAAAGCACATTAATAGGAAGTTATGTGGAAGGGAAAAGTGTGGAAGGAAAAAGTGCATAAGCAGCAGGGATGATTGCAGCCTGGAGAGGATTGTCAGGAAAAGGCCATTCAAAGGTGTTGGGGACTTTCACAAGGCGTGGACTGAGGCTGGACTCAGTGCATCAAGAGCCACCACACACAGACGGATCCTGGACACGGGCTTCAAATGTCATATTCCTCTTGTCAAGCCCCTCCAGAACAACAAACAACGTCAGAAGTGTCTTACCTGGGCTAAAGAAAAACAGACCTGGTCTGTAACTCAGTGGTCCAAAGTCCTCTTTTCTGATGAGAGCAAATTTTGCATCTCATTTGGAAACAAAGGACCCAGAGTATGGAGGAAGAATGGAGAGGCACACACTGCAAGATGCTTGAAGTCCAGTGTGAATTTTCCACAGTCTGTGTTGATTTGGGGAGCCATGTCATCTGCTTGTGTTGGTCCGCTGTGCTTCATTAAGTCCAGGGTCAACGCAGCCGTCTACCAGGAGATTTTGGAGCACTTCATGCTTCCTTCCGCAGACAAGCTCTATGGGGATGCTGACTTTATTTTCCAGCAGGACTTGGCACCTGCCCACACTGCCAAAAGCACCAAAACCTGGTTCAATGACTGTGGGATTACTGTGCTTGATTGGCCAGCAAACTCACCTGACCTGAACCCCATAGAGAATCTATGGGGCATTGCCAAGAGAAAGATGAGAGACATGAGACCCAACAATGCAGAAGAGCTGAAGGCCGCTATTGAAGCATCCTGGTCTTCCATAACACCTCAGCAGTGCCACAGGCTGATAGCTTCCATGCCACGCCGCATTGAGGCAGTAATTGCTGCAAAAGGGGCCCAAACCAAGTACTGAGTACATATGCATGCTTATACTTTTTAGAGGTCTGATATTGTTCTATGTACAATCCTTGTTTTATTGATTGCATGCAATATTCTAATTTTCTGAGATTGTGGATTTGGGGTTTTCATGAGCTGTAAGCCATAATCATCACAATTATGACAAATCACGGCTTGAACTATCTTGAGTCTATCTCATATATTAGTTTCACCTTTTAAGTTCCATTACTGAAATAGATGAACTTTTGCACGATATTCTAATTTTTCGAGTATCACCTGTATGTGGTTGTACGATGTCACGCAGCAGCAATTAGGGTATTACGCTGGTAGCGCAGCACTATTTATTATTTGTAGTTATATGTGGTTATTGTGGAACATAGCAAATTTTAACAGCTACTGTTTTTTTCTGGTAGCTCAAGAGTTCGTTTTTTCAATTCAGGTGTAAGGTACTGGACCTCAAAATATCCTCCCTTTTTATTGCTAAGAATTTTAAAAACTGCTGATTCATTGCATTGTGTAGTTTCAGCAGCTCCTTGTTTACAACAATGCTAATTTAGGAAACGTAATATATACAATCTTTCCCTGCGCAGCTTCCCAACATCACCAATAACCACCTGTTTGTAGAGCTTGCTAACACCAAAAAGCATATCACATATACAGCAAGACTAATTGGTCTAAAAAAGTATAGCGCTCCAGTTCTTATAGTGATGAAATCAAAATGTGAATATATATACACCAAAAAAAAAAAAAAAAAGACTAATTACTTCTGAGGAAGTCCAACTGCGGAGCAATGTGTCAAACAGGGTTGGCCCATGATGTCAGCATGGTGCTGAGCGGAGTTTTTGGCAAAGTCAACGGGCAAAATAAATTGCTGCAGTAAGACCAGGTGAGGGAGTGATTGCACAGGTGCCTTTTACATGCATGTTTATTTTTTAGGTCAATACGGAGAGCATTTGATTGTCCTTTTATGTATTTTTGAGGAATTTCTGTATGCGGTCAAGGCTTCATCATCTAGCAAGGAGATGTGTTTCTAAAAGAAAATATATCAAGTCCTGACAGTGAATGCCTTTTTGTTGCACATGTGTGGTCACCGCAGGATGACACTAAATTTTATATATATATATATATATATATATATATATATATATATACACACACACACGTGCATCTCATAAAATTAGTGGAACAGCGGCAGTTGGACGCCAACCGCCAGCCGTTCACCAATTTTTAGGAAAAGAAATAACCAGAATACGTTATAAGATTAAAAGACTCTATACCTTAAAACCCAAAAGTGATCGACATTCGGTATTAGTAGTTTTAATTTTCTTTCTGTACGCACTTTATGTAGTATAGTTATTTTATATAATCAAAGTGAAAAACTTAACTTAATGACTTTATTAATTGAAAATCTCCTATAAGATTAAAATACTCTACGTGCACACACACACATATATATATATATATATATATATATATATATATATATATTTTAAATCACAGTAGGACGCCACTGGTGTGTACACGTTGTTTTTC
>BLSH010283353.1:915463-925509 GCA_018402905.1 Glandirana rugosa
GACCTTGTGCTCCTCCACCTTCCATTTGAGGATGCCCCACAGATGCTCAGTAGGGTTTAGGTCTGAAGAGTGTGGGAGATTAGCTCGTGGGGATCACTTTTCAGGGGAAAAGATTCAGCATGGATGTCAGTCTCTTTAAAGTCTGGGAGCTTGCCAGGTTTATTTTTGCAGGTTTGCAAGATCAAAACAGAAAACAAAACCTTGCACTCTGGCGATACACTAAACAAAGAGATTTCTCTCTATACAGTGTGGGGCTGTCCCCGACACCCACAAAACATAAGCACATTGAAAACCTTGTTTTTAGAGTCCAATTTAGCACACAGAGCTCTCTGTTTTTCTCCCTCTGAGATCCAGGATCGAGCCCAAGGGAGACCTCTTCCTGATCATTAAATGCAGATGGAGAGGGGTTTGAGTAGACCAGAAAGTTGGGGCCGGAACCAGCTCTGCCACGGTGGCTGGCAAAACCCGAGTCGGACTCCCGCTAGTTGCCTCAAAATGATCGTATGCGAGGCGACAAGTATCGTCTGTCCAATGTCGTGCCTCGCAGAACGTCACATCCCCCCCTCTGCTCAAGCCCCTGGGGCGGTGCAACTGTCCCGACCATGCAGTGGGCCCGGGAAAGACCATCTGCATTATTTTGGAGCCTTCCACCCCAGTGTTCCACTTAGAACTTAAACAGCTGTAGGGCCAGGAACTACCTAGTCACCCGGCTATTTTTTCTCCCGGTTGTTACACATCCATTGGTCGGTGACTAGCCATGACCTTCCCAGCAGGTAGTATTTTAGGGCCTCTAATGCCCACTTTATGGCCAGGCACTCCTTCTCCACAATGCAATAATTATTTTCATGTCTATTCCACTTAACCATTCCTGATGCTCTACCCTTTGTCAGATCGGTCAGAGGGATGGCAATGGTGGCAAAGTCGGGGATGAAGCGTCGGTAATCCCCTGGAAGGCCCGAACCTGTTTTTTGTTCACCGTTTGGAGCCACTTTTGAATGGCCTCGATCTTATTGGTTTGGAGCTTAATCAGACCTCGACCAATCACATACCCAAGGTATTTGGCCTCCTCGAGGCCTATGGCACATTTCTTCGGGTTGGCTGTTAAACCTGCTACCCTCAGTGAATCTACTACTGGCTGTACCCGGAGCAGATGTGATTCTCAATCTGGGCTGTGGATGATGACATCATCCAGATAGGCCGCTGCATAGGGCCAATGCGACCTCAAAGTCTTGTCTATCATCCCCTGAAAGGATGCAGGGTCCCCATGCAGACCAAGCGGCATTCGTTTGTACTGGAAGGACCCCACAGGGGTAGAGAAGGCCGTTTTTTCCTTTGTTGACTCCGTTAGGGGGATCTGCCAGTATCCCTTAGTTAGGGCTAGGGTTGTTATGTACGAAGCCCCTCTCAACCTATCCACAAGTTCGTCAACCCGTGGCATCGGGTATGCATCAAACTTAGACACTTCATTCAGCTTCCTAAAATCGTTACAGAACCGGATAGTGCCATCAGGCTTTGGGACCAGTACTATAGGGCTCAGCCAGGCGCTGTGGGACTCCTCTATCACATCTAACTCCAACATGGGTTTTATTTCTGTCACCACCGCCTCTCGTCTAGCCTCAGGTATTCAGTAGTATTTTACATTTATGATTGTCATGTGATTATGTCATGTTGTAGCACATTGGTCTGTCCAGGTAGGGAAGAGAAAAAGTCTCTATTTTACTGACAAATTCCTTAACGTCGTTTTGTTGCATCAAGGACAAGGACCCCGTTATGGGGACATCCGGGGTAAGGGGTAACCTGTCCTTTTGGTGCGTGGGCACTGCCAATAAAGTCTCCCTGTCCTTCCACGGAGGGGAGATTAATATGGTAAATCTGCTCCGGTTTCCTTTTCCCAGGCTGGTAAACTTTGTAGTTTACTTTCCCTACTCTTTCCCTCAAAGGGACCCTGCCATTTTGCCAGGAATTTACTTTCGCCCATGGGACTAGCACCAGCACTCTGTCCCCAGGGTTGAAAGTTTGGGTTTTGGCACCCCGATTGTAAACCCTTCTCCCGGGCTTGCTCCATATGCTCTTGTACAAGGCTCAGGACAGCTGCGAATGGAGCGTGCATCAAGGAGACGTGCTTTATGATGCTTTTATATGGGTGGCCTCTCCCTCCCACGTCTCCTTTGTGACATTTAGCAGCCCCCTGGGATGTCTACCATACAAGAGTTAAGGGGGAATACCCCGTAGATGCCTGTGGAACCTCTTGTATGGCAAACATGAGGTACAGCAGCAAAAAAAATCCCAATTTCGCCCATCTTTATCCACCACCTTTTTTAGCATACTCTTGAGGGTCTTGTTAAATCTTTCCACCAGACCGTCAGTTTGGGGGTGGTAAACAGAGGTACAAAGATGGGAGATTTTGTACAATTTACACAATTCCCTGGTTACTCTGGACATGAACAAGGTACCCTGATCCGTCAAGATTTCTTTAGGGATCCCCACCCGACTAAACACCTGGACCAGTTCCTTGGCGATAGTCTTAGCGGAGGTATTCCGCAAGGGTATGGCCTCAGGATAGTAGGTGGCATAGTCCAGTATCACCAGGATGTGTTGGTGTCCCGTGACAGATTTTCGCTCAAATGGCACTTCAATTATGGGAAGTGGGATAAGGGAACTACGAAAATGGGGTGACGGGGCTGTCATTTGACACTCAGGGCATGACTCACAGTATTCTTTGACATCTGCATACAACCCAGGCCAGAAGAATCTCTGGGTTATTCTCTCCCTGGTTTTCTCCGTACCCAGATACCCCCCCATTACATGACCATGGGCCAGATCTAGCACTATCCGGCAGAAGGGTTTGGGAACCACTAGTTGTTCCAGTTCGTCCTCGCGCCATGTAGGGAAAAGACACCCCCCCCCCCAATTAAGGTCCACCAGTTCCCCATCCATCACCTTCACGTTTTCTCTGGCTCTGAGGAGAGTGACATCTCGTCGTTCTGTACAGAAGTCCTCTCTCTGGACCTCTAAGTCAGGGACTACATTTCGTTCACTCTCACAGTCAGGGACAGAGACATGGTCTGGGACATTAGCCATCTGCTGGGAGCCAAATTCCAGCTCCTCCTGCTCCCCAGCCATTATAGGAAAAGGAAGAGGGTCGCCTTCTTCCTCTGTCCTGCCATCAATCTTTCCTTCCGGTTGGCAAAAAGATTCTGGTGAGAAATCCCATGCCTCCTCAGCAGGGGGAGCTCTTTCCTCCAGGCTCTCTGTGCCTTCCCACAATGGGGAAAATCCCTCCCAACTAGGGCTTCATGAAGCAGGAAAGGTACCACTCCCACTGAATGGGTCACTCGGCCGCAAGGGTTGTCAATCTTGACCATTGCCGTCTGGTAGTCACGAGTGTCCCCATGGATGCAAATGACCTCGACAGCACTAGGGTGTAACCTGGCCGGATTTATACAGCTGCTTTTGACCAACGTTATCACACAACCAGAGTCAAGCAGCGCAGTGACGGGTTTCCGTCAATAGCAATCACACACATTTGCTTCTCCATGCGACTTGAGCATGATGCTATACATGCGACCTGTAAAAACAGAGAAATGCGTCTCTTCATATAAGCATTATCACATTGTATGTATAGCGGCTTCACCTCTCACTCGGCTGTCAGCAGCTTTACTGAAAGGAATACAGGGAGATCAATGCCTGTAACTGCCCGCATTGATCATCGCCCCCCCCCCCGGCTATGCTGAGGACGCCACAGGTATCGGATTAGGCATCGGAAGCATTTGCACGAGTACAGGTACTCATGCAAATGCTTGGTATCGGCACCAATAACAATACTAGTATCGATATCGGTGCAACCCTACCGGTAACTGGCATTTCTTGTTTATAATGCAAATGCTCGGTATCGGCACCAATAACAATACTAGTATCGATATCGGTGCACCCCTACCGATAACAGGCATTTCTTGTTTATAATGTGATGAGCTGTGATTGGACACAGCTGATCACATGGTAAAAAGCCGACGTCATAGGATCTTTACTGTGATCGGTGACACATCACACCACTGATCGCTGTGCGGCGAGAATGGGAGGATGTCATATGATGTCCTCCCACAACGAGAGTGCTCCAGCCCATCCATCATTTTACTATATGGTGGGCGGGAAGCAGTTAAACATGCACTAAAAATGCACACTCTCACACTGCAGCTGCATTACAAAATTGCATTGAAAATTGGATCAAAATCGCACTGCACTAGTGTGAACCTAGTTTTGGACTGTTTTTTTAGTTTTGAATTCAGACAGTCACTGCTGCCATCTGAGCTTTCCAAACAGTTTCTTTTTGCTGTGTCATGTTTCTTTTATGTCAGGGATGGACTAAGTGAAGTAGAATTCAGAAGTCAGTTAGTTAAGCCTCGTACACACAATCCGATTTTCGGACGACAGTATGTCCTTTTTTTGTTGGATGCATGACTCATGTCGAAAGTGAAGAGCATACTAATAATACGAAAAATTTCGTACAACCAAACTCAACGTCAGAAGTTACGTAATGTTTTGAATATTTTTGCATATTTTTTTTTGTTTCTGAGCATACGAAATCTTGGTCGTATAAATGTTTCTCCTACGTTCACTGACAGATGCGGCTCTCCATTGACATGTGGGTTATATGCAGATCCTATTAGGAGTTAACTAGGCAAAGAAAGAAAGCAAGCTGACCCCTCCCAGGGGGCTGTCCTCTCTTCCCATATAATCCCCCTACTCAGCTCAGTACATAAGTTTTAACATGCCTAGTGCAAGGAGTTGACCTGGCTCCCTTATGGGACCTGCGGTTTCGATTTTTGCTACAGCTTTTTTATTTTTCTCAAGCTAATTAAGACTACTATCAAGAAGCTGGCTGGGGCATAGAGGGTTCCTGAAAAACCCTTTACTTTCCCCAGCACGGCCAACCGATGCGAGCCAGTCCCAGGATATTAGTGGGTCCCGCCGCATCGTGCCCGTTCCGTGCGGGCGGGCAGTGGGTGATCCCCACTTGTGCCCAGTGTCCGGATTTGATCCTGTCCAGGGGCTTGTGGCCAGCAGCATCCCTCCCCAGCTGGGGAGAAAAGTCTGCGACTAGGTGACTACCCGCTGCGCCCATCAGAAGTGGTGAGTGAACCCCCCTGCCCCCCTAGGGGGGCAGGGGGGGGCGCCGGGCGATTTTGGCATCTCTGCCTGCGTTAGCCGCCGGTAGAGGCGGGTCGCTGGGGCTCTCCTGGGTCCTTTCGTCCCTTCCTCTCCCCCTCCCCCCCGCTCCGCATCCTGTTGGCACTGTGTGCAGACCGCCTAGCCCGCCATGCGGCGACCCGCCGCCATTTTGCGGCAGATCGCCGCCATTTTGCCATAGCCGCGGCCATTTTCTATGGGATTTTCACTACCATGCTGTGGCGGCCATTTTGCCAGCGCCTCGGTCTTCAGCAGCCCTTTGCCCTCTAGTGGATGTCCTCGGCGGCCGTATTGGAATCCCTGCATGCTGAAAAAACGTGCTGCTGCCGTTTTTCCTTTCACTTTGCTGGGACGGTGTGGCTGGCTGCTGACGGCGCAAGCTCTCTGGCGGTCCTCAGGACATTAGACAGTATAGCTGGCTTCCTGGGGGTGTTGGTGGCGGTGGGTGCAGTCCTCCTGGGTCTCCCTGGCGTTCTGAGGGGCGGTGGTGTGGTTACAGTGTGGGGGTGCGGCTAGTGGTTGTTCTCACTGTGTGTGTTCAGTCTGTGGGAGTAATGGCAGATGACCCTGCAGGGCCCTCTGAAGAAGATTTAGCTGCAGCGCAACCTGCGTTGGGATCCCTGGTGTCCCTAGAACAGCTGCGGGCAGTGTTTGGGGAATTTCTTCCCAGGTTGGGGCCGAGCAAGGCCCCTGGGGCCCCCTAAAAAGTGCCCCCCTCCCCCTTGTTCCTCAGGGGTGGATTCCGAACCGGAAGTAGCTTCGGGGGTCACGGGGACCCCCGTGGAGCTTTCTGAGGGTTAACTTAATCCCTCGGATGGGGAGGAAGACCAGGGGGCTAAGGCAGCGCGCGAAAAGGCACTGATGTCTGCAATAATTTCTGGCATCCGTGCGTCTTTGCGGCTGGACCAAGATGGCGAGTCGCAGACGTCTACTTATGTCTGCGGGACTGCCAGGCCTCCTAGGTCGCCCAGAGCTTACCCTTATGATACATTCTTTGATCATCTGATCTATCAGGAATGGCAGCACCCGCAGCATTCCTTCACCATGCCAAAGCGTTTCGCTATCCGGTATCCCTTTGAGGATAATTTCATAAAGAAGTGGGCGTCCCCCTCGGTGGACCCACCGGTGGTGCGACTAAGCAAAGCGACGACTATTTCCCTAGGAGGAAGGAGGCAGTGTCTAAGGCACTTTTCATTTTGGCAGGATCGGCCTTGCAACCGGCCCTGGCGTCTGCCATGGCGGCGCAATATCTGTCTGAATGCACGGCAGAGCTGCAGAATGATCTGGACTGCGGCAGAATGCTTGAGGCGTCGCAGAAAGCAGAACATGTGTTTCACGGTATCAAATACCTGTGTGATGCGGCTCTAGACCTGCTCCCTATGTTGTCCAAAATGTCTGTTTTTGCAGTCATTATCAGACGGGTCCTTTGGTTGCATTCGTGGTCGGGTGGCTACGCATCCAAAAAAGGTTTAGCGAACCTCCCCTTTCTGGGTGGCCGTCTCTTTGGGCCTCAGTTGGACGAAATCATTAAAGATTTCACGGGCCGGAAGAGTACCTTTCTTCCAGAGCCCAGGCGGCGCGAATTTTGCCGCAAGCAGGGACCTGTCTCTTCGAGTCAGAAGAGGTTTTTTCGTGCCCCTGGCGCAGCGGGCAAGGGCCCGCGAGCCGGCAAGGCTGCTGCAGGGGCCGGCAAAAGACCCTGGCAACGCAAAAACGAAAAAGCAGAGGATAAGCCCTCCTCTGTATGATGGGTTGCCCCCACCCGAAGATCGGGTGGGGGGACGTCTCCTGGGGTTCGCAGACAGGTGGACTGCCCGCATTTCCGACCGGTGGGTGCAGGAAGTGCTGTCCTCCAGGTACCAGATAGAGTTCAGCACCCTACCTCCAGACAGGTTCTTCCCATCGAACTTAAGACTCCCGCATCAACGTCAGGAGGCCCTTTTCAGGGCGGTTCAGGCACTATCAGACCAGGGGGTGATCATGCCGGTGCCTCAGCCAGAGAGGTTTCATGGTTTCTACTCGAACCTATTTGTGGTCCCCAAAAAAGGAGGGGGGGTAAGGCCAGTTTTGGACCTTAAGGTGCTAAACTTTTATGTGAAAGCGTGAAAATTCCGGATGGAATCGGTCCGCTCGGTTGTGGCCGCCCTTCATCAGGGGGACTTCCTGGTGTCCCTGGACATCAGGGACGCATATCTGCATGTTCCCATTTGTCTCTGACAATCACACTTTCTATGCTTTGCGGTGGGAGATCTCCATTACCAGTTTGTGGCACTGCCCTTCGGTCTGGCCTCGGGTCTTCACCAAGTTGGTGGCCCCAGTGCTGGCGCTACTGAGGCAGAGGGGCATTGAGGTGGTAGCTTACCTCAACAATTTGCTTCTGAGAGCAGAGTCTGCCTCAGCCCTGGAGGAGAGCGTGGCTATCACCATGGCCTCGTTAAAGGACTTCGGTTGGCTGATCAACCTGCAGAAGTCGACATTGACACCATCCTGTTGCCTGGAATATCTGGGTCTGATTTTGGACACGGAGCAGGCAAAGGTGTTCTTACCCCCGGCCAAGCTGCGGTCCCTGCAATCAGCAGTGCGAACCTTACTGTCTCACCGGCAGTCATCATTACAGTTCTGTGTGCGGGTGCTGGGGCTCATGGTGTCGGCCTTCGAGGCGGTACCTTACGCTCAGAGCCACACTCTGCTCCTTCAGCGAGCGATTCTGTCTCGGTGGGACAGATCCCCACTGTCTCTGGACCAGTTGGTCAACTTGGATTGTCAGACCAGGGCATTCTTGGCCTGGTGGCTTCAGGCCTCAGCTTTGACGCGGGGAAAATAGTTTCTTCCCCTGACGTGGTCGATAATCACGACGGACGCCAGGGCTGGGGGGGGCGTCCTGGGCTCTCTGTTGACCCAGGGTCGTTGGTCGGCCACAGGAATCTCGCCTTCCGATCATTGTGCTGGAGCTAAAAGCGATCAGACTCTGTCTATCCCGCTGGACAGCGAGGCTGCAAGGGCTCCCGATTCGGGTTCAATCGGACAATGCCACAGTGGTGGCGTATGTGAACCATCAGGGCGGAACGAGAAGTACGGCAGCGGCTGCAGAAGCAGCTCTCATTCTGCGTTGGGCAGAACTTCACGTTCCGGCAATCTCCGCCATCTAGGCGTAGAAAATTGGCAGGCGGACTTCCTCAGTCGCCAGACGCTGGATCAGGGGGATTGGTCCCTCCATCCAGAAGTGTTCAGCCAGATTTGCCACAAGTGGGGCACACCAGACGTGGACCTCATGGTGTCTCAGTTCAACCACAAAGTAAAGACCTTTGTGTGCAGGACAAGAGACCCGTTGGCGGTGGCCACAGACGTGCTTGTGGCACCTTGGGGTCGGTATCGTCTTCTGTACGCCTATCCTCCCATCAAACTTCTCCCGCACCTACTGCGCAGGGTGGAAGCGGAGGGAATTCCGATGATCCTGGTGGCTCCGGATTGGCCTCGGCGTCCGTGGTACGCCGACGTAGTAAGAATGGTGGCAGACGCTCCCTGGCGTCTCCCGCTGCGAGACGATCTGCTGTCTCAGGGACCCATGTTGCACATTGCTTTACACTCGCTGGCTTTGACGGCCTGGCTTTACATCCTATGGAGATTGAGCTGCATTCCTTGGATGTTGTACGGGCTTTGCGGGTGTATTTGACGGCTACAGACTCTTTTCGGAGGTCTGGCGCATTGTTTGTCCTGACGGATGGTCCGCGCAAAGTATTGGCGGCCTCGACGGCTACTGTCTCTCGTTGGATCAGACAGACCGTGCCTCCTTTTCCAGTCACGGCTCATTCTACCAGGGCTGTTAGCACTTCCTGGGCTTTTCGACACCAGGTCTCGGTGTCACAGGTGTTCAAGGCGGCCACTTGGGCCTCAGTGCACACATTTACTACGTTTTATAAAGTTGATGTGTCCGCATCTTTGGATGCTGCTTTTGGCCGTAAAGTTTTACAGGCGGCAGTGTAGGCGCGTCTGGCACCTCTTCAGAGGTTCTGTTGGGTACAGTTGTTGTCGTTTGCCCACCCCTCTTAATGACACAGCTTTGGGACATCCCCACATGTCAATGGAGAGCTGCGTCTGTCAGTGAACGTAGGAGAAATAGGGATTTTATTAAAACTTACCGTAAAATCCTTTTCTCTGAGTTCACTGACAGACGCAGCACCCACCCCTCTGCGTTTTTTTTTCGGTACGGATTGTTGCGAACTGATGTACTGAGCAGAGTAGGGGGATTATATGGGAAGAGAGGACAGCCCCCTGGGAGGGGCCAGCTTGCTTTCTTTCTTTGCCTAGTTAACTCCTAATAGGATCTGCATATAACCCACATGTCAATGGAGAGCTGTGTCTGTCAGTGAACTCAGAGAAAAGGATTTTACGGTAAGTTTTAATAAAATCCCTTTTTTTCGTACGGAAACCATACTAGCGAAATGAAAATCAGGCGTTGCGTTGTCGTATGAAAAAAATCTACTAGTCTGCGCATCCAGCTTTTGTCTGACGAAAAATCAAAAGCGGCTGTCGAAAGGAGCATACTAATGGTAAGAATTTTGAACGACAGGCCATCGAACGAAAATTCCCATCCGTAATTTGCATTGTGTGTACGGGGCTTTAGAAGCAAGACAGGATCCAGCAGGCTGATTAGAAAACCATGAGGCAGTGCTTCCAGTGACTGATATAAATAAGCTAAAAACTAGTTGCATTTTTTAGACATACTGGGGTTGATTTACTAAAGCAGGGCTTGACAAATTTGCTTTGAATCTAGGAGCCAGCTAAAAAAGTTAGGAGCTAGTTTTGTAGCGTAGTGTGGGTTGTCGGGGGGGGGGGGGGGGGGGGGGGGGGGGGGGGGG
>BLSH010283353.1:964415-976409 GCA_018402905.1 Glandirana rugosa
CAATGACACGTTAACACCCTTATGTAGTTAAGTCACGTACAATAGAGTCGAACTTCTCGAACCTAGGTAACTCCAGACTAAATGTACATACGCAAAAATCAAGAAAAACGTAAAACGTCTAAACGTGATACCAGTTAAATTGTACCAAAGGATACCTTGTGTAAGACATCACGTATAGACGTTTTATGTTTTTCGTTGGTTTTACGTATCCACACTTAGTCCGGACTTACTCAAATGGTTTTTACATTTATAACGTCTTATATGTCGGAATACGATGTATTGATTCGAGGTAAAGTACGACTAATTTGAGTTAATAATTATTTAGAATTTATCTTTTGATAGAAATCTATCTAAAAATGAGGTTTTCGTAAAATAATTTTATTTTTTTTAGAATAAATTTAGTTTTTTTCCCTAAAATAATTTTGAATGGTATTTTAGGAAAAGAGGCTGAAGTAACTGTCTGCGTCGAGAAGTACTGTACACCCGAATACGAGCAGGATAATCCTCAATTTATCCGTCCCTTTCTTTCATTCGACCGGGGAGGGTGCCCCGGCAGGAGAGAAGGGAGAATTTGGGGTCTGGGTCGAATCGAGTAGTCAAACATTGTTCGGCATGGCTTTGTCTCGCGTCTCACCACCCTGTGAACTCGTGATCAGTGAAACTACAGTGTTAAAAAACGTAACTTATAACCTGAAATAAAGAAACAGGACCTCGTGTCAATAAAATATATACTCGTGACATATATATAAATCAATGTAGTACTTTAAATATATAATCGTAGACAACTATGGTCATTAACGCAGATAGATAAAACGTAGAAAAGGATTTTATGGTAAGTTTTAATAAAATCCCTTTTTTTGATTTAAATAAGATTTTTTTTATTTTAATAAAATGCTTTTGGAGTAAAAATCTATCTAAAGATAGTTTTCTATTTAAGATTTATTAATAATTGAGTTTAATCAGCATGAAATGGAGCTTAGTTATGTAGCATAAGGCTGTATATTCTGCAATATTTACATTTTTGGTAAACTCATTCAGGCCTGATTCACACCTATGCATTTTGGTTGCTTTTTGTATTTTGCAGATATGCACTACAGAATGTGTTCCATAGGAAACCATGTTAAATTGACCATAGTGCAAATCTGCAAAATGCAAAAAGAACTAAAAACGCATACATGTAAATCAGACCTCAATGGATCCAAGCTCTTCAAGCTGAGATAACATGCACTGAATTGATGTATTCCCACAATTGCACAGTAACCATGGAATAAAACAAAGTTCGGAATATGCCTTTATCCTATTGTTTTGCCAATCTATGTACACTACAAATTGTATGATTGAATATGTTCTTTTTTTTATTATATAAATTTATCATTAAGATTTCCCATTTTACATACACAATTTAAACCAACATATCATTCCATCATCTAAAATTAATTTTCCATTACAATCATGTACTTTAATCATTCCATCGCTTCAATCACTTCTATTTCCAATGCCGTGGCCCCTCCCTTCCTTAACCCCCATCTCCCCGCTCCATCACCTTCTCTTCCTCTCATTTCTTCCTTATAAATACCTATTAATGTCCTAAAAAAATAAGACAAAAAAGTTATCCAAATGCTCATATCCTAGAGCCAAGAAGGGGGCCAGGGGAGGGGTGGAGGGAACAAAGAAGAAACAGAGGAGAAAAAGAAAGAAGAAAAAAGAATTAAACCCCAACACTAACCCAACCCATCACCTCACTACCTATTCTTACTCAAATAAAACCAAACTCGTGAGGAGAAAAAAAAGAAAATTAAAATTTTCCTTCTGTACATTCTTCTGTGCCATTATGTGAGTATTGTATGTGTCCCATTTCTTATGTGTACCCGTTTAAGATTGTGTTATTTTAATGAGGGGAAAGAAGAAAAAAGAAAGGGGGAGGTGTGGGTCTTCTACCCTTTCTCAATCCCATCCTCTTCTATATGATAAAGTTGATTAATGTGCCGTTCCATACATTCCTCTGTGCCATTATGTGAACACCATTTTGTGTCCCATTTCCTATCTGCACCCATATAAAATTGTGTTATTTTAATGAAGGGGGAAAAAAAAAGATAACCCCCAAGGTGAAGGAGTGGATCATTGTATAAATATTGTTTATGTGCCTCATTTCTTGTATACCCCTATTAAAAGTTGTGCAAAAGAAAAAAAAAAAAATTAAAACCCCAAACACCAACCATCCCACCACCTCACAACCTATTCTTACTCAAATATACCCACTCTTGTGAAAAGAGAAAAAAAAAGGGGGGGTCCCAACCCCAATAATCTCACCATCACTTTTTTCCCATCTCCGTCCAGTAAAAACCCACTCGTGAAGGGAGATAGAGAAAAAAAAATATTCCTCTCTCCTTCTCCCCATCCCCAAGAAGAGCCCCCATGATGTACTAGAACTTACTATTTAAGAATTGCCACTGTTTCTATGTATCTTAATTATTCATCTAACTTAAATATCAAAATCTTTTGGAAGGGGGATCATACAAAAAAAAAAGGGGGGGGGTCAGTAAATTCCCCTCGCTACTTCACAGATGCACTTTAATAAACATTGTTGATATTCCAACAGTTAACCCTTTTTATTCTATGATAATCTCAGTAGTGTAATTTTCCCACCCCACGCAAACATTCTTAAATTGTTCTTGTTGGTCTCTAACCATATTGACCCATCTTTCTGCTTCCTTTATTTTTTCAACCTCCCTCTTCCAATCCATTAAAGTTGGGCTGGCAGATTGTTTCCAGAACTTCGGTATTAGGAGCTTTGCTGCATTTAATAAATGAGGGGTTATACTTTTTTTTTATAATATTTAATTGAAGAAGGTGTCCCATGAAAAAGAAAACAGGGGCAAGAACTCCATGGGTCCAAGTATAAATCTTTTAACCCATGGAAGGATCGCTGCCCAGAATGGTCTAATTCCGGGACAAAACCACCATATATGTAAATATGTGCCCTTTTGTCCGCAACCTCTCCAGCATCTATCGTCGCCAAATGCCCCCCCACCCCCGGGAACATCCTAGCCAATTTAACCGGAGCTCGATACCATCTCACCATGAATTTATATGACATCTCTTGAATGTATGAACTTATTGAAGTCGAGTGCGTGGATTTAATAATTTTTTAAATTTGTGTAGTAGTCAGTACCTGACCCAACTCCCCCTCCCATTCTCTAATATAATAGGGGATAGAGTTACATTGTGCACTCAAGATAAGTCCATACATTTGTGATAGAGAGCCCTTGAAGTTCGAGCCATATACACACATTGATTCAAAAGTGGTAATTGAACTCAAAGGTCTTACTTGTGGGTTCATCCTCTTCATAAAATCTGCCATTTGATGGTATCTCCATTTCTCTAAGGGTATATTTCCAAAAACGGCAGTTAATTCTACCAGGGGGGATAGAGCACCTCTTGGTGCAAATTTAGCACATATATTATTCCCACCCCGCCCCCAGTTACTCAAGAATCCCATTTCCTCCCCCGGCGGAAACCATGGAAATCCTTCCAGCGGGGCTAAAGGGAAAGTTGGAGGTGCAAATTTGCCTGATTTATTTAACCTATCATATATCTTTAAAGTGTTTTTAGCTATTGGGGATGTCCATTCTGAAGGACCCCTAGATGTCGATGGGATCCATGGGGCTCCCGCAAGATTCCTTCCTGCCATAGTCTTTTCCAGTGCAACCCACGCTTTACTCGAGGTGTCCCGATACCAATTTAAAATACATACTAGTGACATGGCTTTATAGTATATATCTATATCTGGGAGTCCTATTCCCCCTTCCTATTTACTTCTTCGCAGTACATCATAAGCCACTCTTGGGTGTTTTTTGTTCCATATAAAGGTCCGAAATGCCCTCCTTATACGTTTAAAGAAAGATTTGTGGGAGAGTGATAGGTATTGTGTACAGCATATAAATAATTCTGGGGAGTATGGTCATCTTTAGGGCATTCACTCTTCCAAACCAAGTCAATAAATGGTTTCTCCATTTCTGAAGCTCCTTCATAACATTGATCAGTAGAGAGCCATAGTTAAGTTCATATAACAGCTTTACATCTGATGCAATATAAGTCCCCAGATAGGGCAGCGAATCCACACGCCAAACAAAAGGGAAGGCCTGGCGTAGAGAGGTTTCTAATTTCGATGGTAGGTGTATCGGGAGGAGTAAGGATTTCTCAAAGTTTATTTTAAAATTTGACAATTTCCCAAATTTATTTACTTCGGTCATCAAATTGGGTATAGCTACATTAGGATTGGAGAGGTAGAACAGCAGGTCGTCTGCATACGCCGATACCTTATGCTCCACCGACCCAATTTTAACCCCCTGTATTCATTCTCCCATTCCCCCTAACCCTGCGAAGGAACGGTTCTAAAATCATAGCAAACAGTAGGGGAGACAGGGGGCAACCCTGTCTCATCCGATTATGTATACTAAAATAATCTGACAGCACCCCATTCATTTTTACTCTGGCCCTAGGGTTCTCATATAGTGCCAATATCCACCCCAACATACAAGCCCCCAGACCCATCCCCCTCAACACCTCAGACATAAAGACCCAGTTTACTCTATCGAATGCTTTCTCAGCATCCATAGACAGATTTACTCTTTCTGGTCCATGCTGGGTCCAATGTAGGACGTGGAACGCTCTTATTGTATTATCTCTTGCTTCGCGCCCCTTCATGAAGCCAGTCTGGTCCAGGTGTACCAAGTTCACTATATGGTCCTGCAGTCAAGAGGCTAGAATTTTTGCCAAAAGTTTAGTGTCTGAATTAAGAAGGGAGATGGGTCTGTAGCTGGCACAATGCCGCAGATCTTTCCCTGGCTTTGACAGAATTGTCACATGCGCTAGCAAAGCTTCTGGGGGCAGGGGGTTAGAAGCAGTTATTGAGTTAAAGTAGCTGCATAGGGGGACTGCCAGGATGGAAGAAAATGTCTTATAGTACGTACCCGACAGACCATTAGGCCCTGGGCTTTTACCCTTTGGTAATGCCTCTATTGCGGCATTCGGTTCTTCTACTGTAATTGGATGTTCCATTAATTCAACCACTTCTGTTGGTAAAGTGGGTAGAGTAGAATCCTTGAGATATTCTCTAATCTCCTCAGTCTGGTGTTCTTTATCCTCCCCTATAGAGATTGTAAGTATATTATATAATGCCATATAAAAATGGTGGAACTCTGCAGCTCTCGATTTAGTCTCTACTACCTGCTTGTTATGAACAAGCAAGCTGTGGACCTCTCTTGAGTCTTGTTGTTTTTTCAATTGCTTAGCTAATAAACGCCTGCATTTATTACCTTGTTCATAGAAATGATTAGTCAACGATAGAAACGATAATATCTTCCTGTTTATTTTCTACCATCTCCACTTTATGTCCCAGCTTTGTTATATCCTCCTTTAACTCCTCTGTTACATGTTTCCAAGATGTTTCCACTGTGATGATCAACTGTTGAATGTCAGCCCTAGTGCCTTTATATGCTCTCTTATATCCCAGTCTAAATCCTCTATAGCCAGCGTTGTCTTAATGACAGCCCGGTCCTCTTCCTGGGATGAGACAGAGCTATCTTGTTGACTTTGGCTGACCTTTTCTCATGACCAGGGTCAAACATAATCTGGTCTTCACCACTTTCATGCATATCATCTATATAGGGCTTCCCATCCCCACCAGAGCCCTGCATGTCTGTGTCTTTAACACCCAAGCCTTCCCCCTTGTTTTCCTGCATGTGGCCACCAACTATTGTCAATGTGCTATCTTCAGATAAAGGCAGATCGTTATATTCACAAGCCAATACGTTCTCACCTTGTGTCTGTCCTTGATTTATTGTTGGTGCCACATCCTTTCCTGTGTTACTTGCCTTGCCTAGTGGCAATCTTGATTGATCCTTAGTATACTTTTTCCAGTTTTCCCGGTATCACCACCCGTAGTTGTTGCCAGCGGACTGCTGGGCTCTGCTATTCCCTGTCCCGGCCTCTTCATGTGTCCAATTGTGGCTGCTGCGCTTCGGCCTGTGGCTGGGGACCCCCTCCCAGCCACTGAGACTCCACGGCCCGCTGCTGTGTGTCCGTGCCCGCATGACAACCGGTCTCCACTGGCGCCGGTGTCCGATGCCTGTGATACCAGGTAGGCTCGAAGCCCTCCTGCTGATGTTTTACTCCCGCCAGAGGATTGGGAGGCTGCTCGGCGGCGTGTTGTCATCGTCCAGAGCGGTTTTCACAGGGTATTGGGTATTCAGTGTCTGAAAGCCGCTCTTTGGTTGCTTAGGAGGTTGATCAGAGCCTGAAGATCACGGAGCACTCCTGTCACATGTCCTTACTCCATGCTCCTCCCCCCGATTGAATCTGTTCTGATATAGCTGTTTTACTAACCTGACAGCTTATTATTCCAAATATTAAACATTCTAACTACCAGCAAGAATAAGTCCTTACATTTAAAGAGCACCTGTTATTTCAGATCCATCATGGCAGCGCCTGTTAGCGGGCAACCACTCACTTGCTGCCAGCACGTCCCTCACCTTGTTGTGTCACTGCCGCATCACCAAGCATCCCATTAAAGTGAATGGGACTGTCAATGATTCAACAGCGGGTCAGAGGAGGAGCCGTTGCGGGACAGAGATGACAGTTGCTCTTTAAAAATTATGATTTAAATTGAGTTGATTTAAATCAAGCCTTTTTACTTGTGATTTAAATCGATTTGATTTAAATAAAATCCACCTTGGTTGCTTAAATCCACCTCTTGGTCTTAGAAGTCAGCATACTTGGGTGTGTGAGTTAAAGGAGACCCTGGCTAGTGTATTGAAGAAGCAAAGTCTTGGACTTGTTTCACCCTATTTAGGCTGCTGTTTAGTGCTGTTGACAGTCTGCCACACAGCTCTATAGAGAAGTTGTCCTCGCTTGTGAATAGTTAACTTGGCGTATCCTACTAGTTCCCTTCTCCTATCCAAGTTTCAAAATAAAACAAAAAAAAAACACATCCCCTGTACTGGTCATTGAGATACCGTGTAACTGGTTGCAGGATAATCAGAGGGAGACCCGAGCACAATAATTCAGCGGCTCCTGTGGGGGTAGCGCTACACAGGTCACATGCTTTTCAACATTGGGACGGTACTTTGGAAGGAGGAAGGTCAGGATGCCTGGCTGGTTTATTTACAAACAGGAGCCAGCCAAGGATCTGTTATTTAGCTTTGGGAGGTCTGCCACTGCTAAATGACAGATCAACGAAAGATTTGTTTGCAAACTGCAGTGACCCGAAATTTGTATCTCATCCCTACTTTCTATAAAGAATTCTGGTCTGGTGACTTTGTTATTATCTTGCACTCAGCAGGCTCTGCTCATCAAAACAGTATTCTCTATAAAGGGCTTATGGCATGTACATTATATACATCACTATAGTGAGCATGAAAACAGCCATTTCTTTAGGTTTGTTTTTTACATGTTATGTAACTCCTGGAGAATCTGTAATGTTAATTTCTAATGAGGGACCCTTAAAGAGGTTGTCTACCCGGAAAAAATAAAAACCTGCAAGACAATAGCATAATGAGCTAGTATGCACCGCATACTAGCTCATTATGAAATACTCACCTTGAAATGAAGATCCGACCAGGCTGCTCAGTCCCCTCTGTGGGAGCGGACATCTTCCCTCGAATCTTGCTTCCGGGTATGTGGCTCCGGCACTGTGACTGGCCAGAGCCGCGAGACCTCACTCCCGCACATGCGCGTGGGACCAGTCTTTCCGGCAAGGTCCGAAACTATTGCCGGGCCTTTGCCGGGACATATACGGCGCATGCGCAGCAGCGGATTAGAGAGGGAATATCTTCTAAACCGTACAGGTTTAGAAGATATTAATTTTACCTACAGGTAAGCCTTATTATAGGCTTACCTGTAGGTAAAAGTAACCAAAATGGGTAGACAACCGCTTTAAGAAAAATTTTAAATAGATAAATTATGAAAAATCTTAACTGTTTTTCTGTTAACTATTGAATTTTGATATATGACATTTTTTAACTAAATGTACAGACCAAAATTCTTCTGAACATAGTAACTATTGATATGCTTAATTTAAGAAAAAAATCTCCATTTTCCTTAGCACCTTTTAATTAGACAGCGTCCTGCCCTTCTGTATAAACTTACTCTCCTGATTCCAGTAAGTGTCTGGCACATTTCTCACATATGTCAGTGCTTCCCAAAACCCAAATACATTTATGCAGAAATCAACACCTTAAAAAGCATCACTTTAAGGTTGGTTCTCTGTGCTCATATCCTCTGCTGAAATTTCTTTTCACCATCTAAATATTTTTCAGAAAGACCTTTTTTTGTCTTAAAGTCTCAGTGAACCATTGTAGCAATATATGATATTACAACTGGCCCAGAGTGAGCCAAAGAAAGGTATAGTCCCACTCATACAGTTCCTTGAAAAAGTATTCCTACCCCTTGATATTTTCCACATTTTGTCATGTTACAACCAAAAAAGTAAATGTATTTTATTGGGATTTTATGTGATAGACCCACACAAAGTGGCATGTCATTGTGAAGTGGAAGGAAAATGATAAATGGTTTTCAAAAATGTTTACAAATAAATATCTGGATTGTGTGGTGTGTATTTGTATTCAACCTGATACCCCTAACTAAAATCTAGTGGAACCAACTGACATCAGAAGTTACCTAATTAGTAAACAGAGTCCACCTGTGTGTAGTTTAATCTCAGTATACATACAGCTGTTCTGTGAATCCCTCAGAGGTTTGTTAGAGAACCTTAGTGAACAAAAAACATCATGAAGACCAAGGAACACACCAGACAGTTAATGGATAAAGTTGTGGAGACGTTTAAAGCAGGGTTAGGTTATAAGAAAATATCCCAAGCTTTGAACATCTCACAGGGCACCATTCAAGCCATCATCCGAAAATGGAGAGTATGGTGTATGGTACAACTGCAAACCTACCAAGACATGACCATCCACCTAAACTGACAGGCCGGGCAAGGAGAGCATTAATCAGAGAAGCAGCCAAGAGGCCCATGCTAACTCTGGAGGAGGCAACTATTAGTTGTACACTCCACAAGTCTGGCTTTTATGGAAGAGTGGCAAGAAGAAAGACATTGTTGAAAGAAAGCCATAAGAAGTCCCATTTGCAGTCTGCAAGATGCCATATGGGGGACACAGCAAACATGTGCAAGAAGATTCTCTGGTCAGAAGAGACCAAAATTGAACTTTTTGGCCTAAGAAAACTATTTAGCAGAAAACGAACATTGTACATCACCCTGAACACACCATCCCCACCATGAAACATGGTGGCAGCATCATGTTGTTTGGATGCTTTTCTTTAGCAGGGACAGAGAAGCTGGTCAGAGTTGATGGGAAGATGGATGGAGCCAAATATATGGCAATCTTAGAAGAAAACAAAATTTCAAAATCTTCTTAGGGCATAACCATTTCCATGTGCACAATAAAAGTGCCAAGTGCTGTTAGGATTCAATTTGTGCAGTCTGTCCTCCCCTCTTGTGTGCCCTTACACTCACCAGATATCATGGACTACCATGACAGAAGTCTCAAGTGCTTGTACTGATGGCTGGGCTTTGTTGTCCTACAGGCTGGAACTCCAATGGCAGCTTGAGATCCTCAAAGTGTGTAGTTGGTAATAGATGGCAGAGAGAAGATGTATAGTGTAATTCCTTTTAATTTGATTTAAAAACAAGTAACATCCACTTACATCTTAAAACACGTTGTAATGCATAAAAACCGGAAACCGGAAGTGGTTAACAACTTGAGTCGGATGTGACATCAACATCCGCGGTTTACTGACACGTTTCGTCCCTCCCATGAGACGTTATCAAAGGATGCTTTGATAACGTCTCATGGTAGGGGCGAAACGCATCAGTTGGGGCTGAATACTAATGCACGCCACACTTTTCACATATTTATTTGTAAATAATTTGGAAAACCATTTTTCATTCCACTTCACAATTATGAGCCACTTTGTGTTGGTCATAAAACCCAATAAAATACATTAATGTTTTTGGTTCTAACATGACAAAATGTGGAAAATTTCAAAGGGTATGAATACTTTTTCAAGGCACTGTAGAAGCACTTTCCATATGAAGGGTAAACACCTGCACTGTCATAAGTGCTTTATGGTGCTGTTGTCACTAGGACAAAAATGAATAAAAAATGCAAAATATTCTAGTTGTCTCCTATGTGAGCAAAATCTCTCAATGGGCACACATTTTCCAGTGACAGCTGTCTTTAAAAGAAAATCCCCATAACTTTGACAACATTTCCTCTGTGTTGTATCTCTAAGACAGAAAGTTAGGGTAAGACTGCCAAATGGGAAAAAAACAAGAAAAGCAAATCTTAGATGTTTGAGCCCTCCCTACTTTAAACAAAAAAAAATCTGGCTATAGGTACACAGTACACTTTAAATAACGTGCAAGCATCGTCCATGTGCCATTCTTTGTATCACTGTTGTTTACCAGCTTATTATTTAAAATAGCTTAAGATAAGCTTATATTATTATCAGGAAGTCTTGATTGCTTGCATGTGTGTTGACGCTGTCTCTGGGTGCGTAGACTAGACATGGCTAATTGTAATCCTGTTCCTTACCAAAGTTTGCATACTTGGAAATACATTAAGTGAGTATAATGCCTCATGAGACCTTAGTACCTTTTACAAAAAAAAGCCTACAACTAGCATGCCAGTTTTAGGACATGGGCTCTGATCACCCAGGGGTTTGGAAACATCTCTAATTGAAGCCACTTGCCTGGCAATGCAAATTCTGACCAGAGGCTGAGTTTGTGTAAAACATGAAAGAAGAGTTAATCTGTACTCTTTCTCTTAAAAATGAATAGATACAAGGGCAGGAAGTAGTCTGGATATGTTGTATAATGTTTATTAGGCATGTGTATCTGTTTAGGTAATTGTTAGTGCTCTGTTGTACCATTAAATATATTGTAAAGAAGTTCTGGGTTGGTGCTACCCATTTATCCCATACTGTTTCCCATTATCTAATATAATGGCATACATTAAACAAGCAGGCATATTCTAGGAGCTTGATTGAATAAAACATTTCTAAAAAAGGTGCCATCTTTGAATTTTTTTTTTTTTTATAGTTGGAAGTTGACTGCATTTGTCACTTTTTGGTGGTGTATGTGAGACAATTTTGCAATTGCAGAAAAAGGCTGCTTCTTACTAAAGCAGTCTTAAGCAGACCATAAACTGCTTGAACGCTTGGCCGATCACTGCCAAATCACCAAAAATGTAAGCTGAGACAGTTTTTCATAAGAATGGTAAATTAATCATCAGTGAGAACTGGAAGGGCACAATTCAAGTTTATGCATAGAGCCTTTATGCCATTTTTTTATAGCTAAAGTTGTTCCTATGCATTAGTGGTGTGGCATGCTAAGCCCCACGCTGATCCACCCTGTATGGAATTACCCTATGATTTCAATGTTCTGGAACCAAGTATTTACTTTTATCTATGGACACCCCAGTTGATGACTAAGTAGACGAAACACATCGGGAGTCCAGTCCAAGCCATTGCGTTCTCCATGCAGTTTGCCAAGAGATATTTGATAAGCGCTTTTTTTTACCAACTGAATGTTAGTGTTCTGACTTTTAATACATTTTCTTAACCATACAGTTTTACAATATGCGGAGGTGTTCGGTTTCTCTTTTCGGATGAAAAATAATTTGAGAGTTATTAAGAAGAAATGTTTGAGCTTGTTTGTGGAGCTGCTGGCCTGTTATAGTCACCCCTAAAAAAGCGGTGGAGTTGGTTGTGGAGCTGAGGGTTTCCTAGAGTCGCTAGAAGGATTGTCCCACTGAGAATGGCTGTGAAAACATCCCTTCATCGGTGTATATTCACCTCTGCCTGTTTGACCCATTAGGTGTATGCCGATTGGGTTCATAAGCTCCGGTAAGCCTCCCTAAAGTGTTACTAAACACAGTAATATGAAAATAGTTCATCTGCGCCCCCCCCCCCCCG
>BLSH010283353.1:976419-987852 GCA_018402905.1 Glandirana rugosa
CCCCCCCCCCCCAAGTGCCCACAGCTTATAAATTGTCTTTTTACATTAAAATATTGCCACTATATACCTTTTTGGCTGATCTGTATACCACAGTCACATGATAAACTGCAGGGTCTGTCCAGTGCTGACTGTTCAGGTAGGAGGAGACTTCCACTATAGCCTGTATACACGCCCACATGTGTGATGTCACTATCGTAATATCATGTGACCTGGCTAGCACTGAGAACAAGGAAATGTTCTCTCCAGCAATAAAGACCAAATTGAGCATGTGCAGGAGGACTACCCTCACTGTGTATTATATAGCCTTCTCCTCAGGAGAGTACGCCGGGCGCGCGCGCAGATCGCCACTTTTTTTACGGCGATTTGCGGGATACGTCCACACTGCCGCTGTGGAAATACAGTAGGCAGTGTGGAAGTAGTTAAAAATGAACATTTTATTTGTGATTATATTCATTTGTCCAATTACATTTGAGCCCCTGAAAATGGGTTGACTGTGTATAAAAATGGTTGCAGTTCCTAAAATTTGTACTTGATATTTATGTTCAACCCCTTGAATTAAAGCTGAAAGTCTGCACTTCAAATTCATTTGGATTGTTTTGTTTTAATTTAATTCTGATGGCATACAGAGCCAAAAGTATGAAAATTGGGCCTGTGTCCAAATATATATGGACCTAACTGTATGTGCCTGCTGCACCATGTACTTGTATGAGAAAATATCTTGTTCCCTGTATATTGATTCCTATATGTGACATCCCTGGTGTTCTTGCCAGTCCCTCTGATTTCCTATTAACAACTGACGACACTAAGCAGGAGAACACACCATGGTCACTTTTGTAGCTATGCTGGGAGCTCCGTGTACTGTCCTGACATGCCCCTGCTGCGCAACCATTCACTGGGAAGCTCAGTGTGCTGCTACTCCTCCCCCAGCTCTTATGCAGCTGAGAACAGAGGGAATGTGATCATTTATTGAAAAAAAAGTATTTATAATGTTTGTTTTTTTATTATCTATACAAACATGTTTTGCCTTTTAGTGCCCATTCACATAGGGGCGACTTGCGATCCGACTTGAGTTGCCTCAAGTCGCCCCAAGTCGCTTGACATCTGAAATCCCATTGAAATGAATGGGAGCCGTCTTAATATACGCGACTGAAGTCGCTCCGACTTCAAGGCGACTTCTGAAAAGGTTCCTGTACTACTTCTAGGCGACTTCTATCCGACTTGTGCCCATAGGATTCAATAGAAGTCGCCTCCAAGTCTGATCCCCCATCTACATGGAAGCGACTAAAAGAAAAGAATTTATCCAGGGCAACCACCTCCCTCCCCGCTCTGATTGGCCACAGGCAAAGTCGTCTGGCATAGTCAAGCTTGAAGTTGCCTGCAAGTTGCCTCCAAGTTGCCTCCAAGTAGCCTGCAAGTAGCCTGCAAGTTGCCTAGCAAAGTCGTGCCTGAAGTCGGATCGCCCCTGTGTGAATGCAGCCTAATTCCTATTTTACATGGAATGGGTTGTTTTGCAAGGTGATTGTTTACAATCACTTTGGTTCAGAGTAAAAAAAAAAAAATCTTTCCTATAAGAAATATTGGGGCTGTTATAACATGGTTATGATCCATCTGAAAATGCGTGTTTCTTGGCTGTTACACCAACTTACCTAGTTTGGGTCACTGGCTAAATACTCATTTTTTGTGTTTTCCTCTGGATCAACTGTGGGTATTGGATTGTGTATATATAGGTTTTCTGTTTGTGTGTTTTTCTCTTTTTCTGTTGGTTGAACTAGATATACTTGTGTCTTTTATCAACATGACTATGTAACTTTGTAGCATGCATATTAGTAAAGTCAGAAATACTTAAATGCATACCTGTCATTGTTATGGCTTAGTTACCAGATGTATTGATGCAAAAAGATCAGTACGACGGTCAGGCACCTACCATTTGCAGAATAAGAAATCAACAATGGAAGTATTCATATTTCTTTCAGGAAAGGTTTCCTTTGTGTTCCATTCATGCTTGTGTTTTTCTGCTCGTGATCACTGCCAGTCACTGCATGGACACCAAGAAAGCAGTTGTTTTTTTTCTCTGTGGCCCGTTCATGCTGCTTTCAGATGAGTTGCAGTCAATGCATTGTGGAAAAATGCAGAAATGCGACCCCTTCCTTCCCTGCCAGCACACAACAGACACTAGCATGCACACTTAATCAGATTATTTTAGGTATGGCTAATTTGAATGGCCCTGAGGCTAGGTTCACACTGCTGCGAACTGTACTGCGAATAGATTGCGTTGCGATAGATTAAATTCGCAAGTCATCTCCAATAACATAATGTTCTACCATTGCAGTTCACATTGATGCATTGCGAATCTAATCCGTGAAGAAAAGGGGTCTTGTGCGAGTTTGATCCGTGTGCAGTGCGGTGCGTTGCGAATTCAGCTCCATAGACTACAATAGAACACAGATTGAAAACGCAATCTCCCATTCACATCACTGCGATAGCTTTCCCCTTTAACTCCAGCTACAGCTTTGCAGTAGATTCGCACCAACACATGTAGAAATCGCACTTGTGTCTGTACGGAAAAAACTTGCATCGCAATCGTATTCAATTCGCAGAAAATTTGCACCGCAGCAGTGTGAACCTAGTCTTACACTGTATATCTATCTCTTTTCTTTCTTTTTGAGATTAGATAAGGGTTAAATCCTCTATCTGTTTACTTTTTGATATTTTTGTCCTGGATTTGGGAGGGGCGGGGGGGGTCCTTTGCTTCCTGTACTAGAGATGCAATAGGGAATGAGAAGAAATCTCCCAAAATTGCTGTAAATTCCCTCTTGTCATCCGAATCTTTGATTAGGTTGGAAGGTTTCTCATCACCCCTTGCTCTCATGACAACTCTAAAATTTAGCAGGGTTATATGGTTGTCTACATCTCTGTATATATAAGCAAAAAAGGAAGAACCCTCAAAAGTGGGACTTTAGCGGCAACACAAGCTGATGCAGTCATCTGTTGATATCATATAGTATAAAATTACTAAACTTTATTCTGACAAAAACCAATGAAATAAAAACATGATCAGAAAGGGTACAGGCTATTCAATTCAGTAAAGGGGTGAATCTCCCCAGCGGAGGCACAGACTGCAATAATGATTCGGCAGAGTGTCTTACCCTTCCTTGCTGTATGCAGAATTTAAAAAAAAAAAGGTTTTGTCTCTGCACCCACTTTGAGTGTTCCTGTTTCCAAAATATTTCTAATATGAACCATTTTTCATACGCTAATTATGTTATTAACGAAGAGTTGCACTGTTATCTGGAAAACAAAATATGTACTACATTTTCAAATAAGGCTTAAAAATGAGTGGTATTTTTATTATTACTTGTTGCTTAGCTTTCGGTAATGACTATAAGCCTGAAAGTTCACAAGCGTCAGAATTTTGTATTCTAAGCATGGCTGCTTTATTAGCTTATGTAAGAACAGTGTGTACAGCAAGATTTTACAGAGCATTTGCTTTGAGCATGCTTTGTTGAAACCTTTAGGTACCATTCAGCCCCAGTATAGAAATGTTACACGCACAACATAATGAGAGTGCTAACTATCACATTAGGCAAGCTGCTAGCATTTAGGCTACATTCACACAGGAGAATAGAAACAGACAGTGGATTCCTGCGACAGGTGAATGTAAACAGCTGCAGCCAAGAAGCCTGTACAAATGAATGACATACTGACCGCATCTGCATCTGTCCACATGTAATCATACATAGAGATTACTTGCATTTTGAGAGATCAGCCCTGGACACAATACAGGTGATACTCAAAAACTTAGAATATCGTGCAAAAGTTAATTTATTTCAGTGATGCAACTTAAAAGGTGAAACTAATAAATTAGATAGACTCATTACATGCAAAGCAAGATAGCTCAAGCTGTGATTTGTCATAATTGTGATGATTATGGCTTACAGCTCATGAAAACCCCAAATCCACAATCTCAGAAAATTAGAATATTGTGAAAATGTGCAATATTCTAGGCTCAAAGTGTCCCACTCTAATCAAATAATTAAGCCATAACACCTGCAAAGGGTTCCTGAGCCTTTAAATGGCTCTCAGTCTGGTTCAGTAGGAATCACAATCATGGGAAAGACTGCTAACCTGACAGTTGTGCAGAAAACCATAATTGACACCCTCCATAAGGAGGGAAATCCTCAAAAGGTAATTGCAAAAGAAGTTGGATGTTCCCAAAGTGCTGTATCAAAGCACATTAATAGAAAGTTATGTGGAAGGAAAAGGTGCACAAGCAGCAGGGATGACCGCAGCCTAAAGAGGATTGTCAGGAAAAGGCCATTCAAAGGTGTTGGGGACTTTCACAACGAGTGGACTGAGGCTGGAGTCAGTGCATCAAGAGCCACCACACACAGACGGATCCTGGACATGGGCTTCAAATGTCATATTCCTCTTGTCAAGCCACTCCTGAACAACAAACAACGTCTGAAGCGTCTTAGCTGGGCTAAAGAAAAACAGACCTGGTCTGTATCTCAGTGGTCCAAAGTCCTCTTTTCTGATGAGAGCAAATTTTGCATCTCATTTGGAAACCAAGGACCCAGAGTATGGAGGAAGAATGGAGAGGCACACACTGCAAGATGCTTGAAGTCCAGTGTGAAGTTTCCACAGTCTGTGTTGATTTGGGGAGCCATGTCATCTGCTGGTATTGGTCCACTGTGCTTCATTAAGTCCAGGGTCAACGCAGCCGTCTACCAGGAGATTTTGGAGCACTTCATGCTTCCTTTTCCAGCAGGACTTGGCACCTGCCCACACTGCCAAAAGCACCAAAACCTGGTTCAATGACCGTGGGATTACTGTGCTTGATTGGCCAGCAAACTAGCCTGACCTGAACCCCATAGAGCATCTATGGGGCATTACCAAGAGAAAGATGAGAGACATGAGACCCAACAATGCAGAAGCTGAAGGCCGCTATTGAAGCATCCTGGTCTTCCATAACACCTCAGCAGTGCCACAGGCTGATAGCTTCCATGCCACGCCACATTGAGGCAGTGGTTGCTGCAAAAGGGGCCCAAACCAAGTACTGAGTACATATGCATGCTTATACTTTTCAGAGGTCTGATATTGTTCTAAGTACAATCCTTGTTTTATTGATTGCATGTAATATTCAAATTTTCTGAGATTGAGGATTTGGGGTTTTTATGAGCTGTAAGCCATAATCATTACAATTATGACACGGCTTGAACTATCTTGCTTTGCATGTAATGAGTCTATCTCATATATTAGTTTCACCTTTTAAGTTGCATTACTGAAATAAATGAACTTTTGCACGATATTCAAATTTTTCGAGTATCACCTGTAGATTGCATTAAAAATTACACGAGAATGTACTCCAGCGTAGGGCATGCAAAGTTTCTTTATTTTTTAGAGGCTTTTTAAAGCAAATTGTATTGTGGGGGCTGGCAATAAAGTGGACCTTCCATATTTAGCGAAGGTCTGCTTAAAGAGCTTGAACAAAGTTCTCAAGGCTTGCTTAAATATTTGTAAAAGCTTTCTGTACTTATTGCTTATATATAAGTGAAAAAGGCCTAAGGCAGGGGTGCCCAAACTTTTGAAGTGTAAGGGCCACTGAAGCGACTTGGTAACCGGTCGCGGGCCGCAATGAGCGGAATGGCGGATGACAGGCCTGTGTCCACACTGCATATGCAGCGCAGACACGGACACAACCCGCGCTACTCTATGGGCCCTACATTTCAATCCGCCCAGACAGAAGGGGACAGATCCCCTTCTGTTTTTTTTTTTTTATTTTTTTTTATAGCAGATCGTATTGGAGGGAAGCGGGGATAAATGGACATAGAGGTGAACGGAGGGTCCGATTGGGTCAGACCGATTGTGTGAAAGGGGCCTAAGATTGCTTTGACACTGATGCGCAACATGCACCTGTGGCTTTCCTACAGGTTAGCTGCACTTTGCCATAGACTTCTATTATATCCTGCAGGTGTGGTGCACTTTCTGAAAGCGCACCAAACCTGCAGGTAATAACAGACGTCTATGGCTCAGTGCAGGTAACCCACAGGTGCACTGCACTGCACCTGTGGATCAGTTTGAAAGCAGCCTAGTAACCACTGCAGAACAGATATGCCCATATACAGTTGTATGCAAACGTTTAGGAACCCCTGATAATTTCCATGATTGTCGTTTATAAATATTTGGGTGTTTGGATCAGCAATTTCATTTTGATCTATCAAATAACTGAAGGACGCAGTAATATTTCTGTAGTGAAATGAGGTTTATTGGATTAACAGAAAATGCGCAATATGCATCAAAACGAAAATAGACAAGTGGATAAATTTGGGCACCCCAACAGAAAAATCACATTAATATTTAGTAGAGCCTCCTTTAGCAGAAATAACAGCCTATAGGTGCTTCCTATAGCCTGTAATGGGTGTCTGGATTCCAGATGAATGTATTTTGGACCATTCTTCCTTACAAAACATCTCCAGTTCAGCTTTAAATCGCCCCACAAATGCTCAATGATATTCAGGTCTGGGGACTGGGATGGCCTTTCCAGAACATTGTACTTGTTCCTCTGCATAAATGCCCGAGTAGATTTTGAGCAGTCTTGGGTCGTTGTCTTGTTGAAATATCCACCCCCGGCGTAACTTCAACTTTGTGACTGATTCCTCAACATTATTCTCAAGATTCTGCTGATATTGAGTGGAATCCATGCGACTCTCAACTTTAACCAGATTCCCAGTACCGGCACTGGCCACACAGCCCCACAGCATGATGGAACCTCCACCAAATTTTACTGTGGGTAGCATGTGTTTTTCTTTGAACGCTGTGTTCTTTTGCCCCCATGCATAATGCCCCTTGTTATGACCAAATAACTCAATCTTTGTTTCATCAGTCCACAGCACCTTATTCCAAAATTAAGCTGGCTTGTCCAAATGTGCATTTGCATACCTCAAGCGACTCAGTTTGTGCCGTGTGTGCAGAAAACGCTTCTTTCTCCTACGTTCACTGACAGACGCAGCTCTTCATTACGTGTGGGGTTTATGCTTGTCCAACTAGGAGTTAACTAGGCAGGGAAAAGTAACAGCTGGCCCCTCCCATGGGGCCATCCTCTCTTCCCACATAAACCCTCGCATAGCATAGCTCTTCAGTTTCAATGCCTAGTTTGCAAGGAGTTGACCTGGCTTCCCTTTAGGGGAATTGCGGTCCTGTTTGTGACCATTTTTTCTTTATTCTTTCTCTACTTTTATTTTATTTGACTTCTATCAAGCATTGATCTGCTATCAAGAAGCCGGCCGGGACATAGAGAGTCCATGGGCTCTGTACTTTCCCCAGCCTGGCCGACCAATGCGAGCCAGTCCCGCCGTATGGGGACCCGCCGCATCGTGCCTGTTCTGTGCGGGTGGCCTGGGGTGATCCCCACTTACGCCCAGCCCCCGATGCGATTTGGGTAGGGTGATTTTCTGGCCTGCAGCATACCGTCCAGGCAGAGGAGGAAGGTCTGCGATTGGGTGGCTACCCACGGCGGTCGTCCGGAGTGGTGAGTGAGAGTTCCTTCCTTCCCCCCTTTTCAGGGGGCGGAAGGGGGACCAACGACCCTGGAAAAAAAAAATAAATACATTTTTTCTGGGTAGCCTCCGGTAAGGGCACGTGGAGCCCCTTTTCACCCACCCCCCCGCGCGCCGCACCCGATCATCCGGCGACCGTCCGTTGATTTTTCACCGCCATTTTGCGGTGGACCGCCACCATTTTACCGTAGCCGCGGACATGCTGAGCCTATGGAGCTTTCCCTCTAGCGCTCAGAGCTGCTGTTTGCGGTACTGAACGTTCCCTGCAGGTGGTTTTCGGCCTCTAGTGTTCAACGGTGGCCATATTGGAGTCCCCTGCCTATGCAAAAACATGTGGTAAACATTTTTCTTTTCTCTTGGAATGGTGTGTGCTCCGGACGGCGCGGCTCTTCTGACGATCCTCAAAGGTTACAGGCAGCAAACAGCAAATACAGCTGGGCTCTCCTGTGGGTTCTGGTGGCGGCGGGTGCAGTCCTCTGGGGTTCCCTGGTGCACTGTGGGGCAGTGGTGTGCGGCTGTGTGGGGGTGCCCTCAACTTTTAGTATACATCGGCGGTCTTTAGTGAATGCTGCCTGGGCAGATGTCGCCCAACAGGCCCCCAAGAAGCGTCCCTCATAGAAAGGGATCGGGGTCGCCGATTTTCCACCATTATCGCTGGAATTCGCACTACGCTGCGACTTAGCCAGGATGACAAATCGCAGACTTCTGCGCATGTGGTGGGGTCATCCAGGCCCCATATGGCCCCCAAGGCTTACCCCTATGATCAATTTTTCTTGATCACTTTAATTGTCATGAATGGCAGCGCCCGCAGCATTCTTTTTCGCGGCAGCACAGTGGTGTAGTGGATAGCACTTGCGCCTGGCGGCAAACTGCTTGCTGTCTCAGGTCTTAGCCATGACCTCCCTGCCTGAAGTTTGCATGTTCTCCCTGTGCCTGCATGGGTTTCCTCCCGGTGCTTCGGTTTCCTCCCACACTCCGAGAGCATAGGCAGAAACAGTTCGCTGCTCGCTATCCCTTTGAGGAAAGATTTTTGGAAAAAATAAAAGCGGAAGTCGCCCGTGGTGGTCCCGCTTAATAAGGCGACGACCATTCCTCTGGAAGGGGTTCCTTCCTTCGAGGACCCCACTGACAAAAAGACAGTGGCACTGTTAAAGTCGCTCTTCCTGGTGGCAGGCTCTGCTCTGCGACCAACCTTGACATCCGCCATGGCGGCGCATTATCTGTCTAAGCGTATGGCGGAGCTCCAGAATGTGCTGGACTGCGGCTGCCTAATGGATACACCGCAGGGGGCTGAATTTTTGCTCCAAGGTTTCAAGTACCTTGGTGATGCGGCCGTTGATTTACTGCCTTTGTTATCCAGGATAGCGGTGTTACCGTATCCTCAGACGGGTACTCTGGTTGCATTTTGGTCCGGTGACCATGCTTCTCGTAGACCTTCCCTTTCAGGGTGGACGTCTATTCAGTCCACGGCTGGGTGAGATCATTAAGGATTTCACTGGAGGTAAATGCACCTTCCTCCCAGAGCTCCAGAGGCGTGAGCTTCGCCATAGACAGGGGCCCCCTACCTGGGGTCGGAAGAGGTTCTTTCGCGCCCCGGGCATGGCGGGTAAAAGGGACCCGCCCCGGTAAGGTCACTGCAGGGGCCGGGTACCGGCAGTGGCAGCGAAAAACCGAAAAGGCGGAGGACAAACCTCCTCAGCCTGATGGGTTGCTCCCACCCGGGTTTCGGGTGGGGGGTCGTTTCTGAGTTCGACCCTCTGCCCCCAGTCAGGTTCTTCCCTTCGACCTTAGGGCTTCCACAGGCAAAGCACTCTCGAACCAAGGGGTGATCGTGCCAGTGCCTCCAGCGAGAGTTTCGAGTTTTTACTCAAATCTGTTCGTGGTCCCCAAAAAGGGGGGGGGTCCAGCCAGTACTGGACCGGAAGGCCCTGGCCTGGTATGTTAGGGCGCGGAAATTCCGGATGGAATCTGTCCGCTCGGTTGTGGCCGCCCCCCATCAGGGGGAATTTCTGGCGTCTCTGGACATCAGGGATGCGTACCTCCATGTACCTATTTGTCCACGGCATCAGCGTCTCCTTCGCTTGGCAGTAGGTGACCTCCATTATCAATTTGTGGCACTCCCTTTCGGTATTGGCGTGGCTGCGACGGAGAGGCATTGCTGTAGTAGCCTACCTAGACGACCTGCTCCTGCGAGCGGAGTCCGCCTCGGCTCTGGTAGAGCACAATGACTCGCTGCAGGACTTTAGCTGGTTGCTCTACCTGCAGAAGTCGACGTTGTCTCCACCCCATCGCCTGGAGTATCTGGGCCTACTTCTGGACTCAGGACAAGCAAGGTTTTCCTTCCTCCAGCCAAGTTGCTGTCACTGCAGTCGGCAGTGTGAACCCTCCTGTCGCACAGACGGTCTTCATTACAATTCCGTATGCGGGTGCTGGAGCTCATGGTCTCGACTTTCGAGGCAATACCATACACCCAGAGTCACACTCGTCTCCTTCAGCGAGCAATCCTGGCTCGGTGGGACAGGTTGCCTTGGTCCTTGGACCTTCTGATCCGCCTGAGCTCCCAAACCAGGGCGTCGCTGACCTGGTGGATTTGGGACTCGGTGTTGGTTCAGGGGAAGTTGTTCCTGCCCCTTCAGTGGGTGATCATCACTGCCCAGGGCCGTTGGTCGGCACAGGAGGCTTGCCTCCCCATCAATGGCTGGAACTGAGAGTAATCAGATTGTGCCTGTCTCACCGATTCGGATTCAGTCGGACTATGCCACGGCGTGGCATATGTGAACCATCAGGGCGGCACGAGGAGTCCAACAGCTGCGGCGGAGGCAGCACTGATACTGCGTTGGGCAGAACTTCACGTTCCGGCACTCTCCGCCACTTACATTCCAGGTGTGGAAAACTGGCAGGCGGTCTTTTTCAGTCTCCAGACGCTGGACCAGGGAGAGTGGTCTCCCCACCCGGAGGTGTTCAACCAGATTTGCCACACATGGGGGACGCCGGACGTGGATCTCTTTGTGTCCCGGTTCAATCACAAGGTGAAGACCTTTGTGTTCAGAAGGAAGGATCCGTTGGCACTGTCCACGGACGCGCTGGTGGCCCCCTGGGGCCGTTATCGTCTTCTGTTTGCCTTCCCTCTGTTAAAACTTCTACCGCCTTTTGATACGCAGGATAGTGGCGGAGGGAATACCAATAATCCTGGTGGCTCCAGATTGGCCTCAGCGCACTTGGTACGCCGACGTGGTGCAAGTGGTGGCGGCTCCCGCTGCGAGACGATCTACTGTCTCAGGGGCCCATTTTGCACCCTGCATTACCTTCGCTGGCTTCGACGGCCTTGCTATTGAGTCCCAGGTGCTAAGAGACAGGGGAGTCGCTGACTCCGTGTTCCCTACCTTGTTGAGGGCTCGCAAGTGTACTTCTCGCAAGAGTTACTGTCAGGAAGATGCAGCTGTTTCTGTGGTTTCCGCGGTGGTGCGCGCGCCTGTGCGCCTACGCGCGCGCGCGTGCGCCCACGCGCGTGCCCACGCGCGCTTGCGCGTGCCTGCGCGCGCTTGCGCGTGTCCGCGCGCGTGGTGGCGCCTTTGGTGTCTTTGTCGACGTAGAAGGACTGTCATTGAGAACGCTCTTCATGTGAACGCTCGGGAGTTGTTCCATCCCTTGTGCCTCAGTCGCTGAGGGGACAGAGAATCGTGGACCCTGAGTTATCGTTCCGGCAGCTTCGGTCGCTTCCATTACGTCCCACGTTTTACCCGGGGACTCTGTCATCTAGCAGAGCGTCGCCCTCGGCGGTGGTGAACGTGGTGCAGCCGCATGGTTCACGCGACTCCGGTTAGACCTCGGTGGTCCTAATAACCATAAGGGAGGCGGTGATAGGACGCATAGTTTT
>BLSH010283353.1:993189-1038799 GCA_018402905.1 Glandirana rugosa
CACAGTGACACGTAGGAAGTTGTTAAGTCGTGTGAAACGTGTCTCTCTTCGACATACCCTCTCACTTTCGCATCACTCTCCCATACAGCTTCTCTCTGTGCAAAGTGTGCTGAATTGTTGAAGGATGCACAGTGACCCCATCTGCAGCAAGTTGATGTTGTAGGTCTTTGGAGGTGGTCTGTGGGCTGTTTTTGACTGTTCTCACCATCCTTCGCCTTTGCCTCTCCAATATTTTATGTGGCCTGCCACTTATGGCCTTAACAAGAACTGTACCTGTGGTCTTCCATTTCCTCACTATGTTCCTCACAGTGGACACTGACAGCTTATATCTCTGTGATAGCTTTTTGTAGCCTTCCCCTAAACCATAATGTAGAACAATCTTTGTTTTCAGGTCATTTGAGAGTTGTTTTGAGGCCCCCATGTTGCCACTCTTCAGAGGAGAGTCAAAGAGAACAACAACTTGCAATTGGCCACCTTAAATACGTTTTCCCATGATTAGAAGCACCTGTCTATGAAGTTCAAGGCTTAATGAGCTCACCAAACTAATTGTGCGTTCCAATTAATCGGTGCTAAGTAGTTACAGGTATTCAAATCAACAAAATGACAAGGGTGGCCAAATTTATGCACCTGTCTAATTTCGTTTTGATGCATATTGCACATTTTCTGTTACTCCAATAAACCTCATTTCACTACTGAAATATTACGGTGTCCTTCAGTTATTTGATAGATCGAAATGAAATTGCTGATCCAAACACCCAAATATTTATAAATGACAATCATGGAAATTGTCAGGGGTTCCTAAACTTTGCATACAACTGTATACACTGATTTCAGTATTACATTTACCTTCCATTCAGGTATCGCCAGCTGTTGCTGTCCCAAGCAGAGTGTATTTGGTATCACTTGTGACAGGAGCCGGTGCTATACAGGAAGCATCAGCTTATGCAGCCCTGTTCTGCAGCTGCTTTTTTCCTCTACCGCCGGCTTCATTCACAACACTGATGCTCTGGGATGGCGGGTCAGCCACCTACGATCTGGGCTTGCCAAACCACCATCCCAAAGCGGACCACATCAAAGGGCTCTGCGGGCCACTGGTTGGACACCCCAGCCTAAGGATTCATTCTCTGTCAACAGCTTCAATATCTGGCTATCTAGGAGCACCCCAGATAAGAGTTGCCATTTCTAAAGACCGAGAGGCACGTTTAGAGATACTTGCAGCATTTTAGTGGGTTCAGCTCTGAAAAGCCCCCAGTACTTTTTTTTAGCTGTGTCCAGCTATGAGAAGGCCATATAACAGACCCAAGATATAGTAGGAGGATTATCCCATGGCATAGTAGAGGAAAACTCATGTGCAGATAAAGGGAAGTGTAGCCTGCACAGCCTCTGCTATAGCAATCAGTACTAACATAAGTAGGTGGAAGATCAAATTACAATAAACTTATATTTATTTCTTACTAGGAACATTACATAGAGCTATGTTTCTGAAAAAGTGAGGACGTTTTCTATGTTCTCCTTTCCCTTCAATATAACAGAAGGGATCTAAGCCCAGTTTTTTTGTTGGTTTAACATCTAAAGGAGCTTCCCAGGTTTTCTGAACTTCAATAAGCAAACGCCTTAGCAGGATAAGGTCTGCCAGTGTTTGCGGTCAGTAAAATTATGTCAAATGCATTACTCATATCTGATGACTCCTATTTTCTTCTTACTCTTATTTCTTCTTACTCCTGTTTACATTCATTGACTGCACTCAATGTCCATGGGCAGGAATAAGTATTGAAAGCAGCTTGAGACTGATTTCCCAGCTATTCCTTTAAACAGCAGTTGAACATGATCATAAAGATACATTTAACTACGAAGAGTTCTTTTTTTTGTTTAGTGGGAGATGGGTTCCAGTACAGATAAAATCTAAGGGGGCTAGTCAGTAGGGAAATGTTGACAAGGGGACTACAGGTTGTGTGTGTAACCTATTTATCCTTTTATACAGTACAGGACACATGCTGAATATAGACTCTGGGTTATAGGCTGGTACCTTCAGGGGATTGGACATTGACTGTGTGCAAGGGACAGCCCACAATGGCTGTGATATGCATGGGAATGGATGTCATTCATAGAGTTACTATGGCGCTTTCGTTGTCAGCTGCCTCTTCTGCACACTCCCACACACAGAAGCCGCCGCTGACAGCTCAGCGTGGGACCAGATTAGAGCAGCTTCAGAAAAGTTATGTTTAGCGATTTTTCCTTTACAGGGTTAGATAGGTTAGTCTTAGAATGTGGCTGCAAGTAGATTTAGAGATTTTAAGGGCACTTTAAGGGCAGGTTTGGCTTGAGGGAGCCTACTTCTCCTTAAAGTGGATGTAAACCCTCACATATACCCAGTGAAGTGAACAGCCTCAGATGATACATAGAGATGAAACAAACCACCCTATAGAAGTTTTACATCCATATCTGCTGTCTTCATCTATAGATACTATTTAGAAAGTGCCCTTTGTGTTAGGATTGTTTCTCTTCCTGCTTAACTTTGCAGAGAAGCCGGGGCACACAGCTGATTGGAGGAAAGGCACACACCCCCTCTACACATACGTAGAGACTCTCAGCTCTCTCGGTTGTATTGTCCAGAGCTCTGCTAATCTATTTATAGCAACCTCCCCAACACAAAACTCTGGCTGCTCTTATATGTGACTATATATATATACTTGTCAGGCTGATAACAGAGGAACTCGACAAGAGACAGCTACGAGACACAGGGCTTTGCAGAGAGATAAGAAAACTCTGCAGATCTATGTGCCCATGAATCTTGTTTACATCCACTTTAACCACTTTAGCCCCGGAAGGATTTACCCCCTTCCTGACCAGAGCACTTTTTGCGATACGGCACTGCGTCGCTTTAACTGACAATTGCGCGGTCGTGCGACGTTGTACCCAAACAAAATTGACGTCCTTTTTTCACCACAAATAGAACTTTATTTTAGTGGTATTTGATCGCCTCTGCGGTTTTTATTTTTTGTGCTATAAACAAAAAAGGAGCGAAAATTTTGAAAAAAAAAACAATATTTCTCCTACGTTCACTGACAGACGCAGCTTTTCATGACATGTGAGGTTTATGCTCGTCCTATTAGGAGTTAACTAGGCAGGGAAAGAAAGTAAGCTGGCGCCTCCCATGGGGCCGTCCTCTCTTCCCACATAAACTCCCTACCCAGCTTAGCTTATCAGTTTTAAAATGCCTAGTCGCAAGGAGTTGACCTGGCTCCCTTTTTTCTTTGCTTCTATCAAGCATTTGAAGTCTGCTATCAAGAAGCCGGCCGGGGCATAGAGTGTCATTACAGGATCCTGTACTTTCCCCGGCCTGGCCGACCGATGCAAGCCAGTCCTGTGGTATGGGGTCCCGCCGCATCGTGCCCGTTCCTCGCGGGCGGCCTGGGGGTGTACCCCACTTGTGCCCAGGTCCCGGACTGCAGTCCAGTTCGGAGGCGATTTGGCCGGCAGCATCCCGCCCAGTCTGCGACCGGGTGGCTACCCTCTACGCCCGTCAGGAGTGGTGAGTGAGTCCCCCCCCTCTCCCCTTTTCAGGCGCGGGGGGGGCAATGGGTGTCCTAGCATTTTTCTGGGATGTAGCCACTGGTGGTGGTCCCCTGTTCTCACCTGGGGTCCCACCCCCCACCGCACCCGATCGTTATCCCCGCATTTTGGGGATTTGGTCCGCCATGCGGCGATCCGCCGCCATTTTGCCGTAGCCACAGACATTTCTCTCTAAGGGCGCTTTCCCTCTAGTGCTCAGAGCGGCAATTTTACTGTAGCCACGTCCCCCAGCAGGTGTTTGGCCTCTAGTGCATGACCTCGGCGGCCATATTGGAGTCCTTGCATGCTGTAAAAACGTGCTGCAGCCGTCTTTACTTTCTCTTTGGAACGGTGTGGCTTCTGACGGCGCAGCTCTTCTGGCGGTCCTCAGGGAAGTTTTTGCTGGCAGCAAACAGCAAGTATAGCTGGGCTCCCCTGTGGGTGCTGGTGGTGGCGGGTGCAGTCCTCCTGGGTGTTCCTGGCGTTCTGTGGGGCGGTGGTGTGCAGTATTATGGGGGTGCCTCAAATAGTTTTCTCACTGCATTTCATTCCAATTCAGGGGAAACGATGGCAGACTACCCCGCTGGGCCTGCTGAGGAGGAATCAACTGAGGGCTGTTTTTGGCGAATTTCTTTCCCGGATAGAGCCGAACATTGCTCCATGGGTCCCTAGAAAACGCCCTCCTCCCCCCGTTCCTCAGGGGAGGACTCTGAACCAGAGATAGCTACGGGGGTCACAGGGACCCGAGTAGAGCTTTCTGAAGGTGAACTGGCCCCCTCGGACGGAGAGGAGGACCAGGGGGCGGCGGCTGCGCGCAAAAAAGCGCTGGTATCCGCCATTATCTCTGGGATTCGCACTACGCTGCGACTGGACCAAGACGGCGAGTCGCAGACGTCTGCATATGTTTGCAGGTCTGCCAGGGCCCCTAGGGCTTACCCCTATGATCATCTGATCTATCCTGAATGGCAGCGTCTGCAGCATTCCTTCTCACTGTCAAAGCGCTTTGCCATCCGTTATCCGTTTCAGGATAGCTTTCTGAAGAAGTGGGTGTCACCTGCGGTGGATCCCCCGATAGCTCACCTGAATAAGGTGACGACCATTCCCCTGGAAGGGTCCCCCTTTTTTAAGGATCTGGCTGATAGGCGGACAGAGGCAGTGTCAAAAGCTCTTTTTCTGTTAGCAGGCTCAGCTCTGAGACCGGCCCTGGCGTCTGCCATGGCGGCGCAATACTTATCTGAGCGTATGGCGGAGCTCCAGAATGCTCTGGACTGCGGTCGCCTGATGGATGCGCCACAGAGGGCTCAATTTTTGATTCAGGGTATCAAGTACCTCTGTGATGCAGCCCTGGATCTGCTCCCTATGTTATCCAAAATGGCTGTATTTGCCGTCATCCTCAGACGAGTCCTTTGGTTACGCTCATGGTCAGGGGACCACGCGTCCAAAAAAGGCCTTGCGGATCTCCCCTTTCAAGGTGGCCGTCTTTTCGGTCCACAACTGGATGAGATCATTAAAGATTTCACTGGTGGAAAGAGCACTTTCCTCCTGGAGCCCCGGAGGCGAAAGTCTAGCCGTAGACAGGGGCCTGTTTCTTCGGGTCAGAAGCGGTTTTTTCGCGCCTCTGGCGCAGCGGGTAAAGGGACCCGACCCGGCAAGGCCGCTGCAGGGCCCGGTAAGCGGCAGTGGCAGCGCAAAGCTGAAAAGGCAGAGGACAAGCCCTCCTCTGCCTGATGGGTTGCCCCCACCCGGACTTCGGGTGGGGGACGTCTTCTGGGGTTCGCAGACCGGTGGACTGCTCGCATTTCCGACCGGTGGGTTCAGGAAGTGGTGTCCACCGGGTACAGGATAGAGTTCAGCACTCTACCCCCAGACAGATTCTTCCCATTGAACTTGAGACTCCCGCAGGGGCGCCGGGAGGCCCTCTTCGGGACTGTTCAAACACTCTCAGACCAGGGGGTGATCGTGCCCGTACCTCCAGTGGAGAGGTTTTGAGGTTTTTACTCAAACCTGTTTGTGGTCTCCAAAAAAGGAGGGGGGGGTCCGGCCAGTTCTGGACCTGAAGGCCCTGAACCAATATGTCAAAGCGCGAAAATTCCGGATGGAATCAATTCGTTCGGTTGTGGCCGCCCTCCATCAAGGGGAATTTCTGGTGCCTTTGGATATCAGGGACGCGTATCTCCATGTTCCCATTTGTCCACAGCATCAGCGTTTTCTGCGCTTTGCAGTGGGGGACCTCCATTACCAATTCGTGGCACTCCCTTTCGGTCTGGCTTCAGCTCCTCAGGACTTCACCAAGCTGGTGGCCCCAGTCCTGGTGTTACTGCGGCAGAGAGGCATTGCAGTGGTAGTTTATCTCGACGACCTGCTCCTGAGAGCGGAGTCCGCCTTGACTCTGGAGGAGAATGTGGGCATCACCATGGCTTCGTTGCAGGACTTCGGCTGGTTGATCAACCTGAAAAAGTCGACGGTGTCTCCGTCCAGTCGCCTGGAGTACCTGGGTCTGATTCTGGGCACAGAGCAGGCGAAGGTGTTCCTACCTCCGGCCAAGTTGCTGTCGCTGCAGACGACGGTGCGAACCTTACTGTCACACTGGCAGTCGTCATTCCGATTCTGTATGCGGGTGCTGGGGCTCATGTCTCAACCTTCGAGGCAGTACCTTACGCCCAGAGCCACACTCACCTTCTCCAGTTAGCGATTCTGTCTTGGTGGGACAGGTCTCCACTGTCCTTGGATCCCCTGATCCGCTTGAACCCTCAGACCAGGGGCTCTCTGACCTGGTGGCTTCGGGACCCGGCACTGACTCGGGGGAAGTCGTTCCTGCCCCTTCACTGGGTGATAATCACGACGGACGCCAGCCTGTCAGGCTGGGGTGGGGTCCTGGGGCAACTGTCTGCCCAGGGCCGTTGGTCTGCGCAGGAAGCACGTCTCCCAATCAATGTGCTGGAGCTAAGGGCGATCAGGCTATGCCTATCTCACTGGACTGTGAGGTTGCGAGGTCGCCCGATTCGGGTTCAGTCGGACAATGACACAGCAGTGGCATATGTGAACCATCAGGGCGGAACGAGGAGTTCAGCAGCTGCGGCGGAAGCAGCTCTGATCCTGCGTTGGGCGGAACTTCACGTTCCGGCAATCTCTGCCATTTACATTCCAGGCGTGGAAAACTGGCAGGCGGACTTTCTCAGTCACCAGACGCTGGATCAGGGAGAGTGATCTCTCCATCCAGAGGTGTTCAGCCAGCTTTGCCACAGGTGGGGGATGCCGGATGTGGATCTCATGGCGTCCCGGTTCAATCACAAAGTGAAGACCTTTGTGTGCAGGATGAGAGATCCTTTGGCGGTAGCCACGGACGCTCTCGTGGCCCCTTGAGGCCGGTATCATCTTCTGTACGCCTTCCCTCCGATCAAGCTTCTCCCGCGGTTGCTACGTGCAGGTGCAGAGGGACAGGGGTGTCGCTGACTCCGTGATTCCTACCATGCTCAAAGCACGCAAGTGTAAGAGTGCAAGATTTTTCACCGCACCTGGAAGGCTTGCATAGCTTGGTGCGAGGAGGGGGGTTACAACCCTCGCTCTTACGTGGTGTCCAGGGTTCTGACCTTTTTTACAGCAGGGCCTGAACAAGAAGCTGGCCTTGAGTACTCTCAAGGGCCAGATATCGGCTCTGGCAATTCCTTTTCAAAGACCTCTGGCATCACATTCGTTGATTCGCACCTTTGTACAAGGTGTGCATCATGTGGTGCCTCGGGTGCGGTCCCCGATGGCTCCATGGTATTTGAATTTGGTGCTTTCTGTGCTTCAGAAACCGCCATATGAGAAGATCAGGGAGATTTCCTTACAACTTATGTCGCAGAAGGTGGCTTTCTTAGTAGCCATCACATCCGCCAGGCGGGTGTCTGAGCTGGCTGCACTATCTTGCAAGTCTCCCTATCTGGTCCTGCACAAGGACAAGGCGGTCTTGCGCCCATCTCCTTTGTTCCTTCCGAGTGATTTCTTCTTTTCACATTAATGAGGATATTGTTCTTCCTTCATTGTGCCCACGTCCCTCGCATCCTAAGGAATTTGAGTTGCATTCCTTGAATGTCGTAAGGGCCTTACGAGTGTATCTGAATGCTACAGCTTCCTTCCGGAAGTCTGATTCTTTGTACTGACGGATGGTCCGCGCAAGGGTTTGGCGGCCTCCTCGGCTACTGTCTCCCGTTGGATCAGACAGACTGTGACCCATGCATATTCTGTTCGGGGCTAGGTTCCCCCTTTTCCAGTCACGGCTCATTCTACCAGGGCTGTTACCACTTCCTGGGCTTTCCAACACCAGGCTTCGGTGTCACAGGTGTGCAAGGCGGCCACTTGGGCCTCGGTACACACTTTCACTAAGTTTTATAACATTGATGTGTCAGCATCCTCGGATGCTGCTTTTGGCTGTAAAGTTTTACAGGCGGCAGTGTAGGCGCATCTGGCGCCTCCTTAGAGGTTTCTGTTGGGTACAGTTGTTATCGTTTACCCACTCCTCTTTTTGACACAGTTTTGGGACATCCCCACATGTCATGAAGAGCTGCGTCTGTCAGTGAACGTAGGAGAAAAAGGGATTTTATTAAAACTTACTGTAAAATCCATTTCTCTGAGTTCACTGACAGACGCAGCACCCACCCCTCCGCGCTCTGTTTCGGTACGGCTTGTTACGAACTGATGAGCTAAGCTGGGTAGGGGGTTTATGTGGGAAGAGAGGACGGCCCCGCGGGAGGGGCCAGCTTACGTTCTTTCCCTGCCTAGTTAACTCCTAATAGGACGAGCATAAACCCCACATGTCATGAAGAGCTGCGTCTGTCAGTGAACTCAGAGAAAAGGATTTTACGGTAAGTTTTAATAAAATCCCTTTTTTTTACTTTCTGCTATAATACATATCCAAAAAAATATATAAAAAAACAAATTTATCAGTCAATATTTTGTTTGGCCACCATTATTTTCCAGCACTGTCTTAACCCTCTTGGTCATGGAGTTCACCAGAGCTTCACAGTGTCACAACTCCAATGAGGTCTGGTGACAGGTGCGTACCACTGGAGTGTGAATTGCACCAAAGTAGTGTAGCGCACCACAAGGTTGTGGACCTATGGCTGACTGCTGCTAATTAGTACCAGCTGATACGGGGAGAGGACCCCCTAGAGCACGGACACTGAAACTCAGGGAGCTAGTACATCACTTTCCCCAGGGCGCGGAATCTAAGAGCCAGTGGGTGTTCACCAAAGCCTCTAGTGGTGAGGATGGATTTGGCTGCCACTGGATCCAGGTCACGACCCCCAGGGTCAGTACGGATAAGAATCAGAGCAACCGAAGGAGACAATCACAGACACAAGCCAAACATGGACAAACGTTGATCAGCAATGCCCGGCCTCTAACTGGACACATGCAGCTGCTTACGTGACAGTCCCCCCCCCTCTTACGAGGCCCCCCTCCCATGCTTGGGTCCAGGCTTGGAGGGAAACCTCAAATGAAACCTGCTCACAAGACAAGGTGCAAAAACCTCATGCAGGAATCCACAACCTCTCCTCAGGACCAAACCCTCTCCAATGCACGAGGTACTGAAGGATGCCTTTACAGAGAGGAGAATCCAATATTTGACTAACCTCGTACTCGTACTCCTGGTTATCCTCAGAGACTGGAACCACCCTAGGGAAAGGCCGAGAGAACTTATTGAGGACCAAGGGCTTCAGAAGGGAAACATGGAAGGAGTTCAAAATCCTGAGATTTTTGGGGATCAGAAGTTTAAAGCAGACTGGGTTATCCCCATCAATTATCGAGTACGGACCAAGAATCTTGGTGCGAATTTCAAAGACAGAACCTGGAGTTTGATGTTCCTGGTGGAAAGCCAGACCTTGTCTTCAATCTGTAGAGAAGGCGGTTTACGCCTGTGACGGTTGGCAAAACCTTTAAACTTATCAGCCGCTGCTTTAAGTAAATCGTGAACCTCACCCCAAAGGGTATTGAAATATTGCTGAACAGTAGCCAAAACTGGAATATCAGGAGAACAAGTCATGGGAAGAGGAAGCTGAGGGTGTCTTCCATGGACTGTGAAAAAGGGGGTCTTCTGCGAACACGGGAGTAGAGAGGACCAGTCATCGTGATGAGCGGAGAGTAAGGTGCGGAGGAAGATCTCTAATTCATGATTGACCCTCTCAGTCTGTCCATTGGATTGAGGGTGGTAAGAAGAAGAAAAATCCAGGACAATATTGAGGGATTTGCAGAAAGCTCTCCAGAAGCAGGATGTAAATTGAACCCCCCTGTCAGAAGCAATACGAGAAGGAACCCCATGGAGGCGGAGGATTTCTCGAATAAAGATAGCGACCAACGCAGGAGCAGCAGGGAGACCAGGAAGGGAAACAAAATGAGCAATTTTTGAGAAACGATCAATCACCATCCAGATGACTATTTCCTTCAGATGGTGTAAGATCAGTGATGAAATCCATCGCAATATGAGTCCAGGGCTCCTCTGGAACGGGCAAGGGCATGAGCAGACCAGCAGGAGCTTGTGTGGAGGACTTGGACTGGGCACAAACATGGCACGCTTTCACATAGCCTTTGACATCCACACGGAGGATAGGCCACCAGTAGTGGCGACTTATGAGCTGAAAGGATCGAAGGGCCCCAGTATGACCCGACACCTTTGAATGATGTCCCCAACGAAGGATCTTAGGTCTTAGTTTAATGGGGACGAAGGTCTTGCCAGGGGGAATTTTAGACTCCAGAGTGGTGGAATGGGCATGAATACACTTGGCCGGAATGATCGGCTCAGGTTCAGAGGTAGGCTCCTCATCCCTTGTGTCAAATGGCTTAGAGAGTGCATCGGCCCGACCGTTGCAGAAATCAGGTTTGTACGTGATCGTAACATTGAACCGAGAAAAGAACAGACTCCACCTGGCCTGTCTGGGATTCATGCGTTTAACACTCTGTAGGTACTGTAAATTTTTATGATCCGTGAAGATCATTATGGAGTGCGGGGAACCCTCCAAGAGATGACGCCATTCTTCTAGCGCCAATTTCATAGCGAAAAGCTCCCGATCGCCAATAGCGTAACTTTTCTCTGCCTGAGAATTTTTTTTGGAGAAGAACACACATGGCTGTCATTTATTCTCAGATAACTGGAGGAGCACCGCTCCTACTCCAGTAAAGGAAGCGTTCACTTCAATAAAAAATTGGTCCCCAGGCTTAGGTCTCCTCAAGAGAGGACCAGAAACAAAGGCTTGTTTCAGATCATGGAACACATCGACAGCTTCAGGAGGCCATTCCTTGGCATTAGCACCTTTCTTAGTCAAGGCAATAATAGGCGCCGCAATAGCCGAGTAGTTCTTAATAAATTGCCTGTAATAATTGGAGAATCCAAGAAATCGCGGTGTGGCCTTGAGGCTGGCAGGAAGAGGCCATTTGGTAATGACCGAGACCTTTTCGGGATCCATACGAAGACCCAAACTGGAGACAAAGCATCCTAGAAACAGAACCTCAGAACATTCGATAGAACATTTCTCCAGCTTGACGTACAGGTTATTTTCCCTAAGGCGCTGAAGTACCACCCGGACATGGTTCCTGTGGGCAAGCAAATTGTCTGAAAAGATTAGAATGTCATCCAAATAGATGACCACAAATTGATATAGCAAATCCCTGAAGACCTCATTGACGAAATTTTGAAAAAACGCTAGTGCGTTACACAGCCCAAAGGACATAACGAGGTATTCGTAATGCCCGTCTCTTGTGTTAAACGCAGTTTTCCACTAGTCATCCTCCCTTATCCGGATCAGATTGTAGGCACCTCTGAGATCCAACTTTGCAAAGATGGAAGCCTCTTTCAATCTGTTGAATAATTCAGAGACTAAGGGTAAGGGGTGTAACGGTTCTTAATAGTCACCGCGTTTAAACCTCAATAGTCAATACAAGGCCTTAACGTACCATCTTTTTTGGTATTGAAAAAGAATCCTGCTCCAGTTGGAGATGAGGATTTCCGAATGAATCCCCTCTCAAGGTTCTCAGAGATATACTCTGACATGGCCTGGGTCTCAGGGATGGACAGAGGATTAGTACGACCCCTGGGCAGCTTTGCTCCAGGAAAAAGGCCAATGGCACAGTCAAAGGACCTGTGAGGGGGAAGCACTTCAGCCGATTTCTTACAGAAGACATCTTGAAAATCGCTATAAGCAGTGGGAAGAGCAGAGGAAATTGAAGTGGCGGCAACAGGAAGTCTCTCTTTAGGGACAACCTTGCGTAGGCAGGATGAGAAACAAAAGGAACCCCAAGCCAGTATCTGCCCGGAAGTCCATTCAATGTGTGGGGAATGGAGCTGTAACCAGGGAAGACCTAATACGATGAAGGGTGACGCCTTAGGTAAAATAAGGAAGGAAGGATATCTCCTCCTGATGGAGTATTCCAACAGACATCTTAACCGGAAGGGTCTGGAAGCGGATGGTCCCTCCTGGAAGAACGGTGCCATCGATCGCTGAGACCACCAATGGAGTGGAGAGAGGCGAAAGTCCAAGCTTCATGGAAGAAGCCGTTTTCCAGTCCATAAAGTTGCCCGCAGCTCCAGAATCAAGAAATGCCTGGACTGAATGAGAGGAAGTGCCGGTGTGAAGGAACACAGACAGCTCGATATGCGAAGGTGAGGTTTCTGGTTCCAATACTCCACCTTCCAGATGTATTAGACTGGAGCGTTTCCTGGACGCAGCGAGCAAGTGTCACAAAGGTGACCTTTGCCCCCACAGTAAAGGCACAGGCCCAAGGCTCTGCGCCTAGCCCGCTCCTGCATGGATTCCTCAGCTGACAGGGAGTGCTCCATGGATTGCAGAGAGTGGAGCTCAGGCTGACTAAGGGCCAGGGGGTGCAGACGTCTTTTTTTTCTAGGGCCCTCTCCTGGAAACAAATGTTGATCTGGTTGCACAGGGAGATCACATTGCCCAGACCAGCGGGAATGATCCTAACTGCTATTTCGTCCTTCACTCTGTTGGAGAGGCCCTGTAAGAATGCTGCAACCAAGGCCTCGTTGTTCCAATTCAACTTGGCAGACAGAATCTGAAAATGGAGGGCATACTGGCCCACCGTAAGAGACTCCTGACGGAGGCATAAAAGGCCGCTGGCTGCTGAAGAGACATGACCTGGTTCCTCAAAGATTTTTTGAAAGAGTTTTAGGAAACTAGACAAGCTAGAAACCACAGCTCGTATCATGTCCTGACCATGCAAGCAGAGAAGACATACAGTATCTGACAAAAGTGAGTACACCCTCACATTTTTGTAAATATTTTAATATAACTTTTCATGTAACAACACTGAAGAAATTACACTTTGCTACATTGTAAAGTAGTGAATCTACATCTTGTACAACAGTGTAAATTTACTGTCCCTTCAAAATAACTCAACACACAGCCAATAATGTCTAAACTGCTGGCAACAAAAGTGAGTACTCCCCTAAGTGAAAATGTCCAAACTGGGCCCAAAGTGTCAATATTTTGTGTGACCACCATTATTTTCCAGCACTGCCTTAACCCTCTTGGGCATGGAGTTCACCAGAGCTTTACAGGTTGCCACTGGAGTCCTCTTCCACTCCTCCATGGTACTGGTGGATGTTAGAAACCTTGCGCTTCTCCACCTTCTATTTGAGGATGTCCCACAGATGCTCAATAGGGTTTAGGTTTGGAGACATGCTTGGCCAGTTCATCACCTTTACCCTCAGCTTCTTTAGCAAGGCAATGGTCGACTTGGAGGTGTGTTTGGGGTCATTTTCATGTTGCAATACTGCCCTGCAGCCCAGTCTCCGAAGGGAGGGGATCATGCTCTGCTTCAGTATGTCACATTACATGTTGGCATTCATGGTTCCCTTAATGAACTGTAGCTTCCCAGTGCCAGCAGCACTCATGCAGCCCCAGACCATGACACTTCCACCACCATGTTGACTGTAGGAAAGACACACTTGTCTTTGTACTCCTCACCTGGTTGTCGACACACGCTTGACACCATCTGAACCAAATAAGTATATATTGGTCTTATCAGACCACAGGACATGGTTCCAGTAATCCATGTCCGTAGTCTGCTTGTCTTCAGCAAACTGAAGGCTTTCTTGTGCATCATCTTTAGAAGAGGCTTCCTTCTGGGACGACAGCCATTCAGACCAATTTGATGCAGTGTGCAGCGTATGGTCTGAGCACTGACAGGCTGACTGAACCCACATCCCTTCAACATCTGCAGCAATACTGGCAGAACTCATTTGTCTATTTCCCAAAGACAACCTCTGGATATGATGCTGAGCATGTGCACTCAACACCTTTGGTCGACCATGGCGAGCCCTGTTCTGAATGGAACCTTTTCTGTTAAACCGCTGTATGGTCTTGGCCACCATGCTGCCGCTCAGTTTCAGGGTCTTGGCAAACTTCTTATAGCCTAGGCCATCTTTATGTAGAGCAACAATTCTTTTTTTTCAGTTCCTTAGAGAGTTCTTTGCCATGAGGTGCCATGTTGAACTTCCAGTGACCAGCAGCTTGGTTGTCCATATGGAGACCCTGAATATGACAGGCTCTACAAAATTCGACCCCTCATAAACCACTTCAATCAGCAGTTTGTGTCAAGTTGTGTACGTGGACGAGTCCCTGATTAAATTTGCTGGCTGTCTTGCTTTCAAACAGTACTTCCCCAGCAAGCATTCCAGATACGGTGTCAAGTTGTATAAGCTCTGTGGCAGGGCCACAGGCTATACATGTATTTTTATGGTTTATAACGGCAAAGATAGTCACATAGAGCCGGAAGGATGCCCACACTACATGGGGAGTGCTGGCAAAATTGTGTGGAGCTTGGTGTCACCCTTATCCGGAAAGGGGTACCATTTGTACATGGACAATTACTACACAAGCGTGCCACTTTTTAGTCACTTGTTGGATTACCAAATTGGCGCATGTGGAACCGTTCGATCTAATCACTGGGGCTTCCCCCAACGGCTGGTAGAATCCCGACTTAGTCGGGGGGAGAGAGCCTGCTTGAGATGTAGTAATTTGCTTGCGATGAAGTGGAGGGATACAGAGGATGTTTTCGTTCTTTCCTCCATTCACGCAGACACGGCTATCCAAATTAGAACGGCGACTGGTGTTGTTGACAAACCCCTCTGTGTCCACGAAATAACCAAAATATGGGAGGGGTGTACCTCAAAGACCAGTTATTGGCGCTGTACTTAAATGCCCGTAAGTCCAGACGCTGGTACAAAAAAGTGTCTGTTTACTTATTCCAATTGGCTTTGCTGAACGCTTTTGTGCTATACAAAGCGTCAGGACGGACTGGACCTCTCCTTCAATTCCAGGAAGAGGTCATCAGAGCCTTTCTGTATCCAGATGGTTCTGCACCCCATGTTCCCAATTCAAATGCAGTGAGCCGGCTGCATGGACGGCATTTTCCACATGCCATCTCTGGTACCCCTACCCATCGAGCCCCCCAAAAAAGATGTTGTGTCTGTCGATGACTCGGATACAGGCGTGACCCCCATTATTATTGTCAAACCTGTTTTGGCCAGCCTGGCCTCTGCATCGGTGACTGTTTTGAGCGCCACCATACACTAGTTGAGTATTAGCGTAGGGAACAGCACTACACAGGAATAGGGCACATGTTTGCAGGGTCTCCAAAGATGTCACTGCACTTTTAGAGACCCTAACCTTTACTGTTTACTGTTATAAAAAAAAAAAAGCGTACTGAAAAAAATATAAAATAATAAAAGCCAAAAATAGTTGTATGTTTCTTGTTTTCCTATCTCTTATTTTCTCTCTATTCTCTTTCTATTGCTCTTTCTATTGTTTTTTTATGCATATCTGTAATGTTTTGTTGCTGTTTATTATCATGTTTTGTTTTTTATTTGCAGGTATGTAATGTTTTTATGTTTTCATGTAACGTTTAATTATTTTTTCTTCTGAGCATATATACCGGAGCATAGGGGCAGGAGTGGAAATTGGGGCGGATTGCCCCTATGCTCTGGTATTTATTTTTAAAAAGGGGCTATGCCCACCATTACAAGTGGGTGGATGAAGGAAGGTTTTCTAATGGTGGGCATACCCACCGATTGATTCTTTTTTCATTTAACCCACAGGCTGCATAAAAAAAAAAAGAACATTACAACATATGCCCAACAAGGACCAACGACACATTAGTACGTGGTACTAAAGATGAAAGGGACACTGTAAAAATAAAATAAAAAGCAAACTGAATAAGTAAAAAATGCACCCCTGTCCCCCATGCACGTGCGCAAAGGTGAACGCAAGCGTCGGTCTCGTGTCGTATGTAAACAGCAATGAGGTATCACCGCAAATGTCAGATCGAGGGCAGTAATTCTAGCAGTAGACCTCTTCTGCAGATCTACAGTGGTAACTTGTAAAGGCTTTTAAATATGTATATATTTTGTCGCCGCTGCGCGGGTATGCATTATTTTTAAAGCATGTCATGTTTGTTGTCTGTGTACTCAGCATGAGATCATCTTTTATATTTCACCAAATATTTGGGCAATATAGTGTGTTTTTGTGCACTACAATTCAAAAATGGTGATTTTACTCCTCAGTACCCATAACGGTTTTGGAGGCCCTGACATGTCAAGGTAGCACAAAAGCCCCCCAAATGACCCCATTTTGGAAAGTAGACACCCTAAGGTATTTGCTAAGAGGCATGGTGCATATTTTGCAGCTCTCATTTGTTTTGGAAAATGAAGAAATAAATGGAAAATTTATTTTTTCTTTTTTCAAATTTAAAAACTTTGTGACAAAAAGCGAGACCTGCAAAATACTCATTGTGCCTCTCAAGCACATAGCTTGGAGTGTCGACTTTCCAAAATGGGGTAATTTGGGGGGGGTTTCTGCTATCTGGGGATTTCATGGCCTCCGAAACTGTGATAGGGAGTGAGGAGTAAAACCACCATTTTATGCCCTTAGAAAGCATGAAGGCGGTGATTGGTTTTCGGGGTCCCATACGCGGCTAGACTGCCTAAAAGTCTCACATATGTGGTATCCCCGTATTCAGAAGAAGCAGCAGAATGTATTTTGGGGTGTAATTTCACATATACCCATGACATGTTTGAGCAACATATCATTTAGTGACAACTTTGTTAAAAAAAAAAAAAAATTGTCATTTCCCCGAAACGTGTGGCAAAATATAAAATATTCCATGGACTCAACATGCCTCTCAGCCAATAACTTGGGGTGTCTACTTTCCAAAATACGGTTATTTGTTTTTTGTTTTTTTTTTTGCTATCTAGGCATTTCATGGCCTCCGCAACTGTAATAGGTAGTGTGGAGTGAATGCATACATTTTTGCCCTTAGAAATGCTGAAGACGGTCATTGGTTTTCGGGGTCCCGTACGTGGATAGGCTCCCAAAAAGTCTCACACATGGGGTATCCCCGTACTTAGGAGAAGCAGCAGAATGTATTTTGGGGTGTAATTCCACATATACCCATGGCATGTGTGAGCAATATATCATTTCAGTGACAACTTTGTGTCTTTTTTTTTTTTTTTGTCATTTTTCAATCACTGGTGACAAAAAAATAAAATATTCAATGGGCTCAACATGCCTATTAGCTAATTCCTTGGGGTGTCTACTTTCCAAATTGGGGTCATTTGGGGGGGGGGTTTGTACTGCCCTTCTTCCATTATAGCACCTCAGCAAATAAGATAGGCAGTCATAAAATAAAAGCTGCATAAATTCCAGAAAATGTACCCTAGTTTGTAGACACTATGACTTTTGCGCAGACCAATAAATGTATGCTAATTGACTTTTTTTTTACCCGAGACATGTGGCTGAATGCATTTTGGTAAAAAATTATGCCTAAAATTTAGTTTATTGTATTTTTCTAATAACAAAAAGTATACAATTTTTTCAAATTTTCGTTCTTTTTTCGTTTCTATCGCAAAAAATAAAAAGGACAGAGGTGAACAAATACCACCAAAAGAAAGCTCTGTTTGTGGGGAAAAAAGGACCAAAATTTTGTTTGGGTGCAGCATTGCATAACTGCGCAATTACCAGTTAAAGCAGCGCAGTTCCAAATTGAAAAAAATGCTCCGGTCCTACAGTGGGAAATCCTTCCTGGGGGTGAAGCGGTTAAAAACAAGCAGTGCAAATCTAAGTGCAGCATAGAATAAAAGGGATCATGTTTAATAAAATAACTCACAGAATGACAGAAGTATTAGGGCATGTATAGATCAGCCATACTGTGTAGAGTCCGTCCAGGTGGAAGTCTGCAGGCTGCAGTGTCTCATGTTGCTGGCTGCGCCGGTGATGTCCTGAGCCCTGGGGTAGTGGGCGGCAGGACGAGCCGAGTGTCACCAGGGAAATCTACGGCAGAAGTGGGCATGACCAAGATGGTGTGCGTTCGGAGCATGCATGCTCTTTCCTCAGGCCTTTATTAGTACTATATTTAAAACAATAATAGTACATCATAAATAACATGATTATGACAATCTGTGTGTGTGTGTGTATATAATATAGTGTATCCAGAAAGTATTCCCAGTGCTTCACTTTTTCCACTTTTTTTATGTTACAGCCTTATTCCAAAATGGATTAAAATTATTATTTTGCTCACGTTGAAGTTTGAAATCTTTGCAAACGTATTAAAAATAAAAAGTGAAAAAAAATCACATGTACATAAGTATTCACAGCCTTTGCTCAATACTTTGCTGAAGCACCTTTGTCACCAATTCTAGCCTCAGGTCTTTTTCAATATGATGCTACACGCTTGGCACACCTATTTTTGGGCAGTTTCTCTCTCTTTGCAGGACCTCTCAAGCTCCATCAGGTTGGATGAGGAGCGTCGGTGCACAGCCATTTTCAGATCTCTGCAGAGATGTTCAATCGGGTTCAAGTCTGGGCTCTGGTTGGGCAACTCAAGGACATTCACAGAGTTGTCCTGTAGCCACGCCTTTGTTATCTTTGCTGTGTGCTTAGGGTCGTTGTCCTGTTGGAAGATGAACCTTCAACCCAGTCTCAGGTTCAGAGCACCCTGGAGCAGGTTTTCATCAAGGATGGTTCTGTACATTGCTGCATTCATCTCTTTTTCAATCTTGACTAGTCTCCCAATTCTTGCCCCTGGAAAACATCCCCACAGCATGATGCTGCCACCGCCGTGCTTCATTGTAGGGGTGGTATTGGCCAGGTGATGAGCGGTGCCAGGTTTCCTCCAAACATGTCGCTTGCCATTCAGGCAAAAGAGTTCAATCTTTGTTTCATCAGACCAGGGAATTTTGTTTCTCGTGGTTTGAGAGTCCTTCATGTGCCTTTTGGCAAACTCCAGGTGGGCAATCATGTGCCTTTTGCGGAGGAGTGGCCTCCGTCTGGCCACTCTACCATACAGGTCTGATTGGTGGAATGCTGCAGAGATGGTTGTTCTTCTGGAAGGTTCTCCTCTCTCCACAGAGAAAAGCTGGAGCTCTGTCAGAGTGACCATCGTGCTCTTGCCCACCTTCCTGACTAAGGCCCTTCTCCCTCAATTACTCAATTTGCCTGGGCGGCCCGTTCTAGGAAAAGTCCTGGTGGTTCCAAACTTCTTCCATTTATGGACGCTGGAGGCCACTGTGCTCATTGGGACCTTTAATGCTGCAGAACTTTTTCTGTACCCCTCCCCAGGTCTGTGCCTCAATACAATCCTGTCTCGGAGGTTTACAGACAATTCCTTGGATATCATGGCTTGGTTTGTGCTCTGACATGCGCTGTTAACTGTGGGACCTTATATAGACAGGTGTGTGCCTTCCCAAATCATGTCCAATCAACTGAATTTACCTCAGGTGGACTCCCAATCAAGTTGTAGAAACATCTCAACGATGATCAGTGGAAACCGGTTGCACCTGAGCTCAATTTTGAGTGTTATGGCAAAGGCTGTGAATATTTACGTACATGTGTTTTTTTCATTTTTTATTCTTAATAAATTTTCAAAGATTTCAAACAATTTTCACATTGTCATTATGGGGTATTGTTTATAGAATTTTGAGGAAAATAATGAATTTAATCCTTTTTGGAATAAGCCTGTAACATCACAAAATGTGGGAAAAGTGAAGCGCTGTGAATACTTTCCATATACACTGTATATATTCATATATATATATATATATATATATATATATATATATTTACATCTGTCACCACAGGGACACACAGGAAATGATTGTTTCATGTGTGTCCCATTCACACTGTAATACAGCCTAGCTCTTTTATCACAGAGCACTGTGCCCAATCAAACTGCAATGTACAGCAGCACATCTCATCACACCGCTGTACATTGCCGTGAATGAAGTGTATGTTTTGTACACTTCAAATGACTTTGTACAAAAAAATAAAATAACGGGGAGCCGTGTGATGCGCTGAATTGTGCACCACACTGCCCCTACTGCAGCTGGCAATGGAGAGTTGCTAGAGCAGTGAAGGCTGTGTGAATACAGCCCAATTCTTCACAGTGTGGATTAACCACAACATAGTGAATATATCACTTACAATCAGCCAACATTAAAAAATGAAAGCAATCCAGAAGAGAAATACCAGGGTCAGTCTAGCCTGAGAACCATGGGGAACTGGGGCACTAACACACAAAGGAGGGGGGAAAGATGAAGGCAGGGAGATACCTTACACAGATGAGCTCTTACCAAAAAGTATAATGAAGCATCAAGTATTTTTGCCAAAAAAATGTCTGGAAACAAAGCAAACTAAAAATGTGTTTCAAATGCCTTGGTATGTTAACCTGAATTTCCATATATTGTCCAGATTACTGGATACTCAAAGATGGAGACATCACTAATGTGTAATTTATCTATGTTTAACACAAGGGAAACCCCCTTTTAGGCCCAATTGGCAGGTTTAAATTCTGATAACATAGCAATACTATGTGCGAATGTTTTAAGAGTAACCCTCTTTGGGGGGGGCGTGGCCTAGTGCAGCATGTGAGCAGACGTGTTCCTGAGCAGCTCCAGTCTCTCCTCAAGCAATCCTGATCCATCCTGGGCCGACATCGCTCCTTTCGACACCTAACCCACATATTTCTTCTCTGTGGGGTCTTCAGCACCTTTGGGAACCATTCCGGTGGATGGGCAAGAGGAGGAAGAAGCAACCTCCAGCTAAGATAAATATTACCACCCGCTCCTGCCAAGATGTCAGCCACAACCTCATGGCGCGTAACCTCCCACCTTTATCTACCCCAGAGCTGTTTGGGGAAGCGTCGGATCCCTCTCCACCTCACTCCCTGGGCATCTTGGACCCTACGCTTCTAACCTCACAAAATTCAGAGGGGGGCGACAGTACAGATGAGGATCCAGGGCCTATGCTGGCTGATGTCCTCCACACAATTAAGGTAAATCACACTGACCTGATTAAAATTGACATAGCCATCCTGTGACAAGACCTGCATAAGGTGTGGGACAGCGTAACAGAGGTAAGGTCACCCCCTTACTGCCCAAGGTTAACACACATGGCGGGAAGATTTCAGCGTTAGAGGGGAAAGTGGACGATCTCAAAAACCGACTGCGCAGAAACAACTTGCGCCTGGTCGGTCTCCCAGAGTGGGTGGAGGGTTCGGACCCGGTGGCCTTCATGGAAGGCTAGCTGGAACAGGAGTTCGGCTGAGACCACCTATCCTCATGCTTTGTGATTGAAAGGGTGCGCCGGATCCCGGGACGCCCTCTCCCTGTTGGCACCCCCCACCCGCACAATGGTCATTAGACTGTTAAACTACAGGGATCGTGATTCCATTCTCCGTGTGGCCCGACAAAAGGGCAGCATCCGGATCAATAATGCCCTGGTGTTGCTTTTCCCTGATTACTCTGTAGAGGTCCGCAATATGAGAGTGAATTACCAGTCCATTAAGGTGAAGCTACGGGATCACACCATTCCCAACTCCATGTTGTTTCCTGCTACCCTCCGGGTCACCTACCAGGGTAAAGCTCATTTTTTTCCATTTCTGCAGAAAGCACTAACATGGTGGGAATCCCTACCGCGACCTCCACAGGCACCCACTTGATGAAGATCTCATAGGAAATACATAATATGCAGTGTTTTCTTTATGTTTTGCTTACTATACAGCTCATATGGGAATAACACTCAATCTTTTGGTGAAAAAGTTTTGGTTGATCTGCCTAACGTTTCTCCTGAAGGAGAGCCCATGTCCCCTACTGTTTTCAAAATGGTGGGAGCTCCCGGGAGGGGGTAACCTGTCTCTTCCCCCCCATTTACACCTTCACTGTTAGATGAACATTGACTTCTTTTTGCAAACCTTTTTGTTTTTTTGGTTCCAGGTTTCATGCATGGTACAAGTTTAGGGTCTAAGCTCACCCTGCTGTTTAGGAGCTGGGCAGGGGTGTTGCCCTCGTTTGGGAAGCTTGTTTTCTATCTTGTATATTGTTCTGGGTGTATGTATGCTGTGTGGATGGATGGATATGTGTGTGCCGTTGATCCCTTGTAATCACGCTGCAGCTGTGACCGAACCGGGCTCTTTACCAAAGGGACCCCTGGGGACCTCCTATTCCCTCATACCACATTCCCCCATTATTTCTTGTACCTCCAAAAGGTCTGAAATAACTATCTGCTCATGGAATGTGCGTGGGCTAAGTTCAAAAGAGCCCTGGTCTTAGAACAACTTAAACAATATAGGCCACACATTTTCTGCCTCAAGAGACCCATCTCATGGGCTCTAAAGTCCTAGCATTGAAAAAACACTGAGTGTCCCATAACTACCATGCCACCTTCTGTAACTTTGCCAGAGGGGTGTCAATCCTGGTGCGCAAGGGTCTCCCTTACTCTTGCCACCAGGTTATTCTTGATCCCAAAGGACAATACCTTATCTAGCATGCTAACACACATGGTACCCCACTCCTCTTGGTAAACCTGTATATCTCCCCGCCGGTCACGGCTGCAGTGTTCACAGCTTTGAGTACCAATCTATCATCCCTACCTGTATGCCCCATGGTCATATTTGGGGATTACAATTTGGTGTTACAACCGTCTATGGATAGACTGAGGCCTGCTCAATCAGAATCCAAGATGGTTAACAAATGGTTTGTGGCATATGGATATATAGATTTATGGCACTGGAAGTTTCCCACAGTAAAAGTCCAATCCAGATCGCATGGAGCTCTCTCCAGACTGGACTATGCACTGGTTTCTAGGGATGGTCTAAAATATGTTGCCTCAGTGGCTTATACCCCACAGACAATTTCTGACCATTCAATAATACAATTAGTCCTGATATTGGGTCACAGACCTTTGCTTCGGTCATGGCGACCCCCTATGGGTCTCCGCGGCTGAAATCCAAGAATCTATCCCGGGAGACATGGCAAACTTTTGGGAGACTAACTCTGACACTGCGGATGCGGGGTCAGTGTGGGATGCCTTTAAGTCGGTGATGAGGGGTTCATATATTTCCCACATTAAATACTACAGGTTAACTAAACTGGATACATTAGAAGCCTTGCAAAAATCGCTTGACACTGCTAGCTCCCAACAAATGGCAAACCCCACGGCTGACACTAGGGGCATGCTGACTGAAACCCATAGAGCACTACAGCCACACATGGTTGATTTAACACCAACTACACTTATCAGCTCGTATACATGAGCATGGGGGGAAAAATGGAAGACTGTTGGCCTTCTTAGCACATACGGACTACCAGGATAATAAAAATACAGCTAGCGGATGGAACAACGACCTCTTACCCCTTACTGATTAACCAAGCTTTTGCCTCCTTTTATGGAGAACTGTACAACGACCGAGTGGTCCCCCTAGAGCCCGTTTTCACAGGGTGTTTCTCTTCTCTGACATTCCCCACACTTAGTAACCCTCAAAGACTACTCCTAGAGAAATTCCTGACGGTAGAGGAGGTGGAAAAAGCCATCCGCTCCCTGCCTTCCAAGAAGTCCCCTGGCTTGGACGGTCTCCCCTCTGAATGGTACCATACCTACTCCCCGGACTTAGCCCTCAAACTTCTGACAACTTTTAAAGCCGCACTTGAACGGGGAATCCTTCCTAACTCCATGAACGAGGCCCTGATAATGGTTCTGCCCAAGCCGGGGAAAAACAAATTGCTATGTGGGTCATATCGTCCAATCTCGCTTCTAAATAATGACGCAAAAATATTAGCAAAGATTTTTAGCACTTAGACTACAAAAGGTGATCCTCTCGCTGGTGAAACCCGACCAGGCTGGTTTCATGCCGGGTAGAAATACCTTTGACAATATTCGTAGACTTTATCTGCATATCCATAGAGCCTCTACTATGCGACATAGTGGTCTGGTACTCTCCTTGGACGTATTAAAAGCATTTGACATGGTACGTTGGTCCTTCTTATGAGAAACTATGTCACAGATGGGATTTGGCCAACATTTTGTTCGCTTGTTGTATGCAGACCCCAGGGCAAGGGTCCGTACCAACCAGGATGTTTCACTGCCGTTCTCACGGTGGCGTGGTACCAGACAGGGATGCCCTCTCTCCCCACTCCTGTTCGCGCTTGCCATTGAGCCCTTGGCCATGGCTATACGGCAAACGTTTGAGATTGGGGGCATCTGTTATGGTCCGCTGGAGGAAAATATTTCCCTCTATGCAGACGATGCTCTAGTTTACTTGGATGGCAGAGAGCTCCTTCAATAGGCTGATGCAGTTGTTGGAGGAGTTTGGGGATGTGTCGGGTCTGAGGGTCGGTTGGGAAAATTCAGTGGCCTTTCCAATTGGCCCCTCTCCTACTGATGATTATCTTAAAGAATCCAAATTACAAATATCCACCACTTTAAATATCTGGAAATTCATAAAGAACTCTGCAAATATTAAGAGCTTAACATTACTCTGATTGTACGGCAGATGACGGATAAGCTCCAAACATGGTCTACACTTCCCCTTAATTTGATTGGCCACATTAACATCTTTAAGATGATTTTCTTACCAAAATTTTTATATTGCTTTCGAGCGTCCACTGTCTCCCTTCCAAAAAGACTCTTCTCGTCCATTGAATCCGCAGTGTCGACGTTTTTATGGAATGGTGTACAACCCCAGATTGCCAAGCCTTCACTTCAGGCACCTAAGACTGAAGGTGGTCTGGCATGGCCAAACCTCTATAACTATTTAATCGCTTCCCAACTTACAAATGTATATGATTGATTGCACTTTGACCCTCGGACCCCCTCCACTGCTCTTCTGTTGGTCTCCCGGGACCCGGTTATGTCTATCAAAGAGGAGCTCCATAGATTTGTGAGGTCTAAGGGCTCCAGGCTCTCACCTGTAGATGTGGGCTTCTATGCATGGAAAAAAGGGGACACATTACTTGCTATTTTTTCCTCGGGATGGTCACCTATTACCCCCCTTTGGCACAACCGGAACTTTCAGGAGCTCTGTGGTCATCCCGACTCGAGCTGGTGGTGCCGGTCTGGAATCACCCACTTGTCTCATCTAGTCAGTGGTAAACTTTTTGTGACATTTGCAGCCATTAGAGAAGGCCGCGAGATAGACAATAAATTCTTTTTCAAATACCTGTTGCTTTGGCATTCTTTCAGATTCCAGTTTCGATCATTGACCATAGAGCTTAAAGATTCTCCAATAGAAGATCTCTTGTCTTACGATGAATTGACTAAACTGGTCACTACATTCTACAGTAGACTCTCTAGGGCTCGGGCTGACCCCTTTAAAAATGCATATAGCAAATGGCAGTTACTGTTACCTGAGCTTTTTGAGGATGGGTGGGAGGAGGCCACGGAAGTGTGTTTTCAAGATATCAGCAATACAGACCAATTTACCCAATTTAAATTTATTCATCAATTGCACTTTACTTCTGCAAAACTGGCCAAGATTAACTATGGGGGCAATCCAGCGTGCCCTAGATGTGACTTGGTGGCAGCTGATCTGCTCCACATGTATTGGACTTGCCCTGGCCTGGATACATATTGGAGAGACTTATTTACCTTATTTGAGCGTCAGTAGCACATCCCAGTCCCTCGGACCCCAGAGACTGGACTACTAGCCATTTTGTATCAAGGACATGTGCCAGAACTTTGATATGCATAATCTTATATTATGCCCGCAAGGTAATACTGTTACACTGGAAGGACACAGTTGCTCCCAGAGTTCACACTGTATACCAAATTATTGAAGAGGAATTATCCAAATGCAAGATTATCTATAAAAGCATAGCATGTACCAAAAGTTTACAAAAATATGGCAACCCTGGTTGGATATTCCTGGCTCCTTTTGGGGCAGGGTGTCTCCTACTCAGGGAACCTATAACAGCTGACAGTAGTATGGAAACTGTCTCTAAGGGATCACGGCACTGGTGTGGATGGATGAGTGAGGGTATGAATGGATGAATGTGTGTAATGGTTGACTGTCTTTTCAGTCCCTTTTGTTGTCCAGGCACCTCTTATTGTGACTTGTTTAGGAACCCAGACCCCTCCTGGTCTAGGTATATAAGACGTGATCAGTCTTGCCTAGCCAGGATTCTTGGGTTTCAGCACACCCGGTCGAGCAGTTACCAAATGTACTCATTTATTTTATATATACTTGGCTTATTGGGTGTGCCTTGTTCCTTTTTCTTTTTTTTTTTTGTTACTGTTCTTGTACTTGTCAAAAATCTTAAACACATTTTAAAGGGTAACCCTCTTTGTCACGCCTGAAATAGAAAGTGGTACCCAAAGAGTATGAAAAAGCTATTGTGCGGACTAGACCCCAACTGTCATTTGGCAGGGCACATAAGAGGGCCATGAGAGTGGTATGGAACACCAGGTGAAGTGGATGCAGCTCCTCTGGGATTAGGTCTTCAGATCCTAATGCACATACAGTGGGGCAAAAAAGTATTTAGTCAGCAACCAATTGTGCAAGTTCTCCCACTTAAAAAGATGAGAGAGACCTGTAATTTTCATCATAGGTACACTTCAACTATGAGAGACAGAATGAGAAAAAAAATCCATAAAATCACATTGTCTGATTTTTAAAGAATTTATTTGCAAATTATGGTGGAAAATAAGTATTTGGTCAATAACAAAAGTTCATCTCAATACTTTGTTATATACCCTTTGTTGGCAATGACAGAGGTCAAACGTTTTCTGTAAGTCTCCACAAGGTTTTTACACACTGTTGCTGGTAGTTTGGCCCATTCCTCCATGCAGATCTCCTCTAGAGCAGTGAAGTTTTGGGGCTGTTGCTGGGCAACACAGATTTTTAACTCCCTCCAAAGATTTTCTATGGGGTAGAGATCTGGAGACTGGCTAGGCCACTCCAGGACCTTGAAATGCTTCTTAAGAAGCCACTCCTTCGTTGCCCGGGCGGTGTGTTTGGGATCATTGTCATGCTGAAAGACCCTGCCACGTTTCATCCTCAATGCCCTTGCTGATGGAAGGAGGTTTTTACTCAAAATCTCACGATACATGGCCTGATTCATTCTTTCCTTTACACAGATCAGTCGTCCTGGTCTCTTTGCAGAAAAACAGCCCCAAAGCATGATGTTTCCACCGCCCATGCTTCACAGTAGGTAGGTGTTCTTTGGATGAAACTCAGCATTCTTTCTCCTCCAAACACGACAAGTTGAGTTTTTACCAAAAAGTTCTATTTTGGTTTCATCTGACCATAGGACATTCTCCCAATCCTCTTCTAGAACATCCAAATGCTCTCTAGCAAACTTCAGATGGGCCTGGACATGTAATGACTTAGCAGGGGGGCACGTCTGGCACTGCAGGATTTGAGTCCCTGGCGGCATAGTGTGTTACTAATGGTAGCCTTTGTTACTTTGGTCCCAGCTCTCTGCAGGTCATTCACTAGGTCCCCCCATGTGGTTCTGGGATTTTTGCTCACCGTTCTTGTGATCATTTTGACCCCACAGGGTGAGATCTTGCATAGAGCCCCAGATCGAGGGAGATTATCAGTGGTCTTGTATGTCTTCCATTTTCTAATAATTGCTCCCACAGTTGATTTCTTCAAACCAAGCTGATTACCTATTGCAGATTCAGTCTTCCCGGCCTGGTGCAGGTCTACAATTTTGTTTCTGGTGTCCTTTGATAGCTCTTTGGTCTTGGCCATAGTGGAGTTTGTAGTTTGACTGTTTGAGGTTGTGGACAGGTGTTTTATACTGATTACGAGTTCAAACAGGTGCCGTTAATACAGGTAAGGAGTGGAGGACAGAAGAACCTCTTAAAGAAGAAGTTACAGGTCTGTGAGAGCCAGAAATCTTTCTTGCTTTTTTTTTGTAGGTAACCAAATACTTATTTGAAATATATCATTTGAAAATAAATTCTTTAAAAATCAGACAGAGTGATTTTCAGAATTTTTTCTCATTCTGTCTCTCATAGTTGAAGTGTACCTATGATGAAAATTACAGGCCTCTCATCTTTTAAGTGGGAGCTCAATTGGTGGCTGACTAAATACTTTTTGCCCCACTGTATATAAAATAAACACAAGAGGACACTTCCATCTAACTGTAGCAATTTATTAAAAAGAATAAAATACAATAAAAATGCACTCACTAGCTAAGTGGGGTCAAGGCTTGCAGTAAACCCATATAGACCTCCATAGGATCACTGTAAGGCTGCAGAGCTTGGTAGGCAAGCAACTAGCTGAAGCAGCTGTCAGGCTTCAAGCTAGAACATAGGTATGTAAAATATAAATTATAATTCAAGCCCATTGGATTATCTAAATGTTAAGTGAATGGTCACAATGAATACATGATGATGCTAATTGCCACTATTATTAAAAAATGAAGATGTAAATGTATGCCCACCATAGTGTGAGCCATATAAGAAGATACATACAATAGGTATTGATGAATTGCTGTAAAATGAAGAATTGAGAAAGAAAGGGAAAAAAGGGATAATAACTGATAAAGAATAATTAATATAAATAATGATACTGTTCAATTATGTAGAAAAAGGAATGACGCTGTATGTGCATAAAAAAAAGACTCACTAGGATGATGCAAATTGATGTAAACAGATGAAGTGTAGAATAGTGATGAGTGTGAATAGCTCTACTACATTATATTCGTGGCATGAATGATTATTATGGAAATAGACTGATGGAAAAGTTTAGAATGTAAAACAATTACTGTACTTAATTTCCAAACACTAGAAACCAAATGGAGCTAGCCACAGAGGGAATAAAATTGACAAAGAATGCTACTTGTATTGTTTTAGGGCCCGTTCACACAGGGGCGACTTACGCTCTGACTTGAGTCGCCTCAAGTCGCTTGACAAGTGAAATCCCATTGAAATGAATCGGAGCTGTCTTAATGTACGCTACTGAGTCGCTCCGACTTCAAAAAAAGGTTCCTGCACGACTTCAAGGAGACTTCTATCCGACTTGTGCCCGTAGGATGCAATAGAAGTCGCCTCAAAGTCCGATCCCCCATCTTAATGCAAGCGACTTTACAGTGAAAAGAATAGAATTTATTTGGGGCAACCCCCTCCCTTCTCTGATTTGGCCACAGGCAAAGTCGCCTGGCATAAGTTGTGTTGTAAGATCCCCTGAAGTCGGATCGCCCCTGTGTGAATGGGCCTTTAGTTAAGACACTAAGGGCCCATTCACACAAGAGTGGTCTGTATATCCAATACTTCATTTAGTCCTGAGAGAGGTTATCGAGTTGGAAAATCCAACTTTTAAAAAAAATCTTCTCTTCAGATTTAAATGGAGGTATAGCCTGATTCTCAAAGACCTGGAGTGGTGTTGGGCCATTGTTGTGGTGGGTGGAAAAATCTTTTGCTACACCATATTTGGGGGAACCTTGCTCAATGCTCCATCTATGTTCACCTACTCTGGTCCGAAATGATCTTCTAGTGCGACCTACATAGCGCAGACTACAAGGGTAGGTGAGACAATATACAACATATGTAGAGGAGCAACTGAGGACACATGCCCCTCCCTCCTTAGTTTTGGGGTCTTATTTAGATAGATTGTTAGTGTTTTTCTTTTCTTTTTTGCCCTTCCTCTTACCTCCTCTGCAACCTCTTCTGGTGACTGCAGACCTGTGGGCTTCAAGGGAGGAGGTCGAGACCCTGGTGTTCTGCTGGTACTGTTAATAAAGCCAGGGGCAGTAGGGGTAACTGATGGTTTAGCTCTCAGGGTCAATGATGTAGGCAAAGTAGGACCTATTGTCCCCTTTCTTATGCCTTGCATGGGCAATGAAGATGTTTTGGGGGCATGCGTCTTATCTTTTAAGAGATGTGTCTTTCGAGTCCAACGACAATTTTGCCCATTAGGGGCAATAGAAGAGTCAGTTATTTAAAGGCTTTGTGGAGGTGGACCGTGAATCTAGCAAGATGATCTGGCTCTGCGGGGGGGGGGGGGGGGGTGGGCTTTTGTCATGGGGCCCCCTTTTTCTATTCCTTTTCTTTCTTGCCCAATTAAAGAGGAAGTAAACCCAGATTGCATTTACTGCCTTACTATAGCCCTGTAAAGTAGAAACATAATGGGCTACTATGCATTGCATAGTAGCCCATTATGTGCCACTTACCTGCAGACGAAGCCTGCGGCATCCAGCGATGTCCCCACTCCAGGTCACGTCCATCTTCTTCCCCTCTTCCTTCCGGGGCCGCGACTCTGGCGCTGTGACTGGCCGGAGCCGCATGCGCACGGGAGCCGCCATTCACGGCACAGTGTCAGTGAAGAAACGACACGGATACTGCATATCTCCTGAACCGTACAGGTTTGGGAGATAAGCAGGGCACCTACAGGTAAGCCTTATTCTAGGTTTACCTGTAGGTTAAAGTGGTTGTCACATGTTGACAACCACATTAAGGACAATTTTGAAATAATTTGTTTCTTCCAAACTTCCCTGTTTTTGTCTTAATCAGATGCAGACTGAGCAACCTTTGTTCTGCTACATGCTCTTCCTTCCACTTCATTTGTTATTGTATTTTTATTATTTTATTCAATAAAATGGATCATGTTTTTCTGTTTGTTTGTTTTTTTTTGTATGACTGAGCTCCTCCCCCTCTGGCTATCTAGCAGCATTTGGACTCTGCACTCTTCGTGAGATGCCTGTTACATGGGTTACCAATGACCATTTTATTGCATAGGGCCTTTTTGTTCAGTTGACACCAATATTGATGTTTGCACTTGGCTCTGTATTTGCATATTATGTAGGCCATATTCTTTGTGATGTATAATAATTGACAAGCCTTTCCTCCTACTTTCTAGACCCATTTTTATGGGCATTTGGGTTGAGCGCCTTCTTGTTTTTTTATTTAGTTCAACATATACTGGTCTTGTAGATTTGTTGTCCTGTTGCCATCATTTCATGTTCTTAATTTCATAGCAATGCAACTTGGCCAAGTTAGAGAGCAACATGTCTTTATTAGGTGAGAAGGATTATCACTTATGTTCTGCACGGGAGCCAAGAATTATGCTTCCCATGTAATGCGTTTAAGGGTTTACAGGCTATTTCACTGAATTACGAAATGCAAGTACAGATCTTAAGAGAATTTATATACATGAGCCTTATAGTTGTATGTTTTGTAGCTGTGTGCAGTGATAGCAAGTCAAACAAAAGCCATTAAATAAATACAGTATCTCACAAAAGTGAGTACACCCCTCACATTTTTGTAAATATTTTATTATATCTTTTCATGTGACAACACTGAAGAAATGACACTTTGCTACAATGTAAAGTACTGGGTGTACAGCTTATATAACAGTGCAAATTTGCTGTCTCCTTAAAGTAACTCAACACACAGCCATTAATGTCTATACCGCTGGCAACAAAAGTGATTACACCCCTAAGTGAAAATGTCCAAATCTGGCCCAAAGTGTCAATAATTTGTGTGGCCACCATTATTTTCCAGTACTGGCTTAACCCTCTAGGGCATGATGTTCTCCAGAGCTTCACAGGGTGCCACTGGAGTCCTCTTCCACTCCTCCATGAAGACATCACGGAGCTGGTGGATGTTAGAGACCTTGCGCTTCTCCACCTTCCATTTGAGGATGCCCCACAGATGCTCAATGGGGTTTAGATCTGGATACATGCTTGGCCAGTCCATCACCTTTACCCTCAGCTTCTTTAGCAAGGCAGTGGTCATCTTGGATGTGTGTTTGGCGTTGTTATCATGTTTTTAATACTGCCCTGCGGCCCAGTCTCCGAAGGGAGGGGATCATGCTCTGCTTCAGTATGTCACAGTACATATTGGCATTCATGGTTCCCTCAATGAACTGTAGCTCCCTAGTTCCGGAAGCACTCATTCAGCCCCAGACCATGACACTCCCACCACCATGCTTGACTGTAGGCAAGACACGCTTGTCTTTGTACGCCTCACCTGGTCGCCACCACACACGCTTGACACCATCTGAACCAAATAAGTTTATCTTGGTCTGATCAGACCACAGGACATGGTTCCAGAAATCCATGTCCTTAGTCTGCTTGTCTTCAGTAAACTGTGTTGCAGGCTTCCTTGTGCATCATCTTTAGAAGGGGCTTCCTTCTGGGACGACAGCCATACAGGCCAATTTGATGTAGTGTGCTGTGTATGGTCTTAGCACTAACAGGCTGCCCCCTCCCCCCCACCCACCCATTTAACCTCTGCAGCACTCATATGTCTATTCCCAAAGACAACCTCTGGATATGACGCTGAGTATGTGCACTCAACTTCTTTGGTCGACCATGGCGAGGCCTGTTCTGAGTGGAACTTGTCCTGTTAAACCGCTGTATGGTCTTGGTCACTGTGCTGCAGCTCAGCTTCAGCGTCTTGGCAATCTTCTTATAGCCTAGGCCATCTTTATGTAGAGAAACAATTATTTATTTTTTTGCAGATCCTCAGAGAGTTCTTTGCCATGAGGTGCTATGTTGAACTTCCAGTGACCAGTATGAGAGAGTGAGTGCGTTAACACCAAATTTAACACACCTGCTCCCGATTCACACCTGAGACCTTGTAGCACTAACGAGTCACATGACACCAGAGAGGAAAAATGGCTAATTGGACCCAATGTGGACATTTTCACTTAGGGGTGTACTCACTTTTGTTGCCAGCGGTTTAGACATTAATGGCTGTGTGTTGAGTTATTTTGAGGGGACAGCAAATTTACACTGTTATACAAGCATTAAACTCACTACTTTACATTGTAGCAAAGTGTCATTTCTTCAGTGTTGTCACATGAAAAGATATAATAAAATATTCACAAAAATGGGAGGGGTGTACTTTTGTGATATACTGTATATTTATCTGGTCATTGTGGCTTTCCATGTTCATTGTTCTTCATTGTTCCTTTTATTTTCAATGAGATAATATAATGGCTGTACATCTGTATAGGCATTTTCATTAAAACTTAAAATGGACCTTAAGTATTTAAACAAAAACATTGCTGGTAGGTAGGCTTTTATTACAGAAGAGACTGTGTATGTCTTTAAAGTGGTTGTAAAGGCAGAAGGCTTTTATCTTCATGCATTCTATGCATGAAGATAAAAAAACCTTCTGGTGCAGCAGCACCCCCAAACACTTACCTGAGCCCCATCTATATCCAGCTACGTTGCAGGAGTGTGTCGGCTGCCCAGGACTCCCCTCATTGGCTGAGGCAGCAGCGTGGAGCCATTAGCTCCCGCTGCTGTCAATCAAAGTCATCCAATGAGGAGAGGAAGGGGGCGGGGCCAGAAGCACCAAAGAGGGACCCAAGAAGAGGAGGATCCTGCCTGCTTTGTGCAAAACCACTGCACAGAACAGGCAAGTATAATGTTTGTTATTTTTAAAGCAAAAAAAAAAAAAACTTTCCAAACACTTTAATGTATATATTTTTCTAGTGAAAGTCCACTGAACTGTGCATGCACAGCCCTGGGGATAAAACATGACTACAGGAAGTAAGTGAATGCCTTTAACCAAATAGGTGTCCCCACTAAAAGACTTCTGTGGTCAGTAGGACAATAGAGAGGGTGAGTCTACCCAACAGGGAAACATACAGCAGTGATACCCTGATAAAGTTTCTAACACACCTTCCACTGAAAACTAAAATATAGTTTAGACCTGGCTTTAGACTTGGACTGTAAGCTGGATACAGAGAACATAAAGAATTATGTAGCATTATTTTCAACAATGGAGTTCTAATCCATTTTAGTGTGGTGCCGTTCAAAAAAATACCTGCTTACTGAATTTTTGAGCATGTAGCTTTTAGTGATGAAATTAATCACACCGTAAACTATCATAGCTAAAACAAGTTTAATACATCTGAAGAGCTAACACTAACTCAACCCTTTAGCCAAAACGTAATAATAAATCTGCCTCTAAACTGTACCCACTAACTTTAGACCTGAAGCTACTCACCTTAATCAGAGTAATCAGTTCTAAAACCCAATGCCAATGTGGCAGTAAATGATGAATAATGCAGACTGCAAGGTGGATGCTAGCACATCATGCTTCAGTTTGGACTATAGCTTTCAGTAGAGCTCATTCCTGCATGATTTTGAACATTTTTTATTGGATATCTAATTGCACACAACTGATGTCTGCATGGCATGGCTTGTATGTTTGTGTATGTTTGTGTATCAGATGCACCAAGCACTACATTGAAGTTTATTTGTAACATATTTAAAATGTTGAAAATTCAGGGCCCATGGACAGCCACAAATATTCCATGTTACATAATGCATATTTGTTTGATTTCTGTATGCCTACGCTTGTTTACACTGGATTATTTAAAAAGCACTTAGTGGTAGTTTTGTGGTTCACCAGTTAATAAATGCCAATTAAAATTACTTGATATATGTACTAACGCTGGTGTGTAAATATTTTGGTAGACACTTTTAGATTATTTCTACAGTCTGTAGACATTGATGTAGATCTTGCAAGCACTTGTGTCCAAGTGACTACTACTAAAGGCAATGTCTACTTTTATTCTGAGTACTTTACCAATCTCAGTGATATAAGAAGTATCCTTATAGCATCTGCATTCTTTTACCCATGGTTGATTGCTTTCAGTTGGTACACTCAAAATGAATCTGCTATTGCTATGAGGTTCATGAACTGCAGATCCCAAATGGTGCAAAATAGTGCCTCGAGGTAAAGCATGCAGGTGTCATAATATGTGCAGCACCTACACCGTATATATAGATGACCACTCACTTTACAAGCATGACCCCTGAACCAACAGTCCGATCAAACAAGCATTCCCTTATCAGGATCTAAAAGTCTTTTTGTGGCCATGATAGATCCGGGAGATCGGTTCCTCCGTGGAAGTAACAGTAGTGGTATATGAAAGCAAATAGAAAGAATATAGTGCTGTCTTCTAGATAATCATTTATTAGTGCAAAACACTTACAATTCCGGCACTTGTCTCAAGTGCAGATAACGAGTGTTCTGTATGTACATTCCAAACCAAGAAGATGGCTGCAGGTGACGTCATGCCTAGCTCCTCCTACTGCATCTTTTGCTCTGGTCAGTGCTATACAGTCATCCACAGTTGAAAGCTTGCATATTGCCTCTTAACCATAGGCCTCTTTTGCCACTCCATTGCAGTCTTTTTCCTAACTTAGAGAAAGCTGCATAGTAGCAAAAAGCACATAGAGAGTCCTTTTGGCTTTAGCTTTAATAGTGGGGTTTTCCACTGTTTTACTATTATATTTAAGTGGTAAGCCCTTGTAATTTTTCTAATAGTTTGTGTCGCATAGGTCTTTTTCAGTTTGTTCTCAGCAGGATTGTTTTTTTTCAGCATGCTCTAAAAACAACATGTGTTCGTATTGGTGCACTTAACAGTAATCCAGCCACTAAGACTGAGTGAATCAACTACAAACTATTTACACATACACCTTTTGAAACTTTATGCTCGACTTGGGGATAATTTATTATTCCATTTACTTGTGGTCAAGCAGCAAATGGTTTCTTTTATTGCGTGTTTTACATGTTCATATATATCCTGCTGTTTGTTTGTAGCTGGAACTCCAGAAGACAAGATGCGGTTGTTCTTGATCTATTACATCACGTCTGCACAGCCCCCATCAGAGGTACTGCCAGTACTATACTTTGCTGAAAATATTTTCAATACATTCATGAATGAATTATGAATTGTTTTATAGTGTCACAGTCTAGAATAAAAAGAAAGTTTCTGTGCAAATGGAAATCTACCGGGGATACACATGATTGCTCAAAGTAATCCTTTACTAAAAGAAATATGGAAGCTTCTATTCTTTACCTCCTTCTACAATTGCACTAACAGTCGGAGGGTGGCATTGAATTAAATACCAGAATGGTTTAACAGTGAGGCTCCATGCACATCTGCATGTCCCCATAACATGTACAAAACTGATGTGCTTGTGGCGCCGTTAATTGTTAACAGTACCCCAAACATGAAAACCAATGCACGTTTTGCCATGCACAAAAATGCATAGTGAAAACTGTGCAAACTACAACGTGCCAAAATGCTCTCTGAGCTACTTCAATCAATGAACTGCCCTATGCTTGTTGCGAGAAAAACCCACCAAATATGTATGCTCCCACTATGCTGTCTGTGAATGAGATGTGAGATTGGTGTGTTTCAAAATTTTGAAAAGAGAGGTGCAGATTCAAGGCTGCCTTGGGTTATGTAAGTAAGAGGTAAGCACATTGGGATGACTTGGGCAGAAAAAAAAACTTTAGAAAAGGCTTCTATGTATTATGAACAGTGAATTTTTGCTTGAAAAGGTGAACTTAGCCTTTAACCCCTTCGCACCAACAGTACACATATATGCGGCCTCACTGGACTGGGCTTTTTCCCTAGGGTCACATATATGCATATCTGTTTTTGTTCTGCATATTCAGAGACTGGGAGCCCCGGGTCCCATACTAATGATCTGGGCCCGGATCACCTGATCACTGTGATATCCTCTGATTGGTTATCACAGTAATCAGTCATTGTGAAACCCGCCTCTGTTTTTTCTTTTTCTGAATGGAGGAGAGAGATAGTTTGTCTCTCTCTCTGCCTGTCCTTGCAGGGAGAAAAAAACAACTGTGTGTAAGAAGAAAAGAAAAAAAATTTAAGAAAAAATACCTACACTAAGGTTTGATCTAGGCCAGTGCCTGGGTTAGTGTTTGGGTCAAGTAAGGGTCAAAGTCAGGGTCAAAGGTCATGGTCAGTATTTTGGGCAGGATTTAAAAAAAAAAACATTTTTTAAGCTGGTGTCAGTGTGTTTTAGGTAGGATACATTTGGTGTACATTTATTTTATGTTCTTTCTTATATCTCCCTGTATCAGACTGACCTGGATCAGTATAAGAAGGCACTTGAGGATGCAGGATGCAATTTGGCACCTTTAAATTACATCAAACAGTGGAAGTAAGTTGTACAGTTATTTTATGCATTCTGAAGTTACCACTACGAGTGCTGCAGTATTTATTATTAGTGTTACATAAGTCTAAGTTTTTTTTTTTTCTTTAATTCAGAGCATTTGCAAAGATGGCATCAGCACCGGCAAGCTATGGGCTTTCTGCAACTAAATCTAAAGGGTAAGAAATGTACTTGTGTTAGTGTGTAATTTACTAGTTGGAGTTTATTCAATTAAATGTCCTAGGTTTATTAATTTGTAATAATGTTTTGTAGGGGTAAAAGGGTACGAAGTAAAATAGAACAGAGAATGTACACATTCAATGGCAACCTCCTTGAACACCGTATTGAATATTTTGATAATATATTGTTAATTTTACAACAATAACAGAATTATATGAATTCAGTCACCACTTTTCTTTCCTTATTTGCAACAAGTGCAGACAGTGCATACGTTTGGGGGTTGTGTCTGTTACACATTGACGGTCCTTAAAAGACAACTTCAATTCCTATAACACATGTAATTGCCACAGAAGTCAATTTGTCAAATAGGGTTATAACAAAAAATTTACTTTCTATTTAAATTTGCAGCCATCTGATACTCTAAAACTGCTCAATTGTTAAAATGTTCTTTCTTTGTAACAATGGCAATGCTTTGTGTACAGAATGCCCCAGGGATGCATTTATCTGTCAATGTGATAGGCCTTTTCCTTGAAGTTATTTATTACAAAATGACAGTTGATCCTATCATTATAGCAGGTAAATACTCCAACCTAGATTTCTTGAAGTAGAAAGGGACTGGAACACACGTTAGACAACTGGCATTGCATAAAACTGCAATTCATTTTTCTAAACATCCTGGCAATGTGTAGAGGGGATTGTTTTCACGCAACAAGTAGGGTTATAGTGTAGTACCTGTCGTCCTCATGCTCAAGATAGTGATACACCCGATAATGATCACACTTCTATATGATAATAAGCCACTTAACATTCATGGATTTTTAAATATCATTATGCTAGCCTGTCACTGCTCCATAGAACTAAAAGCAAGGGAAGTTGTTAGGGTGCAGTGTATTTTGGGGATCATCAAACCTTAGCAGCACTGTTCCTCATAATTAGCAGCACACAAAAAAGAGGGCTTATCAGAAGCCTCCACAAACTCATTCACTGCATTGGGTCTTTCAGATATCTATTACGTGACTGGTGGCATCCTTGTTTTGGGGCACTGGCATCCGTTTTGATTTGCCACTGTAGAATGTATATATCATCCCACAGCCTGACATGGCTATAGCAACAATATCTTTACAGTTACATTTACATCAGATAGATATAATGCAATAATTAAAAAAACACAAATGTAAAGTCTTCTCCCAGTTTTTAATTTTACTATAGAATTAAGTACATGCTTGCTGCTAGGGATATGAATACTAAGCCAATAGCATTCATTGTTCAATTGTTTAATTGCTTTCATATCAAAAGAAACATTTTAATTTTACCCAGTTCTGACTCTGCTTTTGAATTAGTATCTTATAAAGTTTGACTGCAAAGGTTTTTATAGCTAGGTGCAGAATGAGAGATTCACAAAATAATAAATGTATTTTAAAATAACGTGTAGAATTTTATATGTGGAAATCCTTCTCAATCCTCCTGACATATTGCTGCCAGTGACCACAATATCAAACATCACCTGTTTTGACTTTCCACATGAAACTTAGTGGATTGACCAAATCATTCTAAGGGCTTTAGGTTGAAAGCCCCCTTTTATGTTTCCTACATAGTAGTTGTTGTTCTGCAAGTTATACTACATAATGTCCTCTCCTTTTGCAACAGTCACCTGTATGTGACCTGTTGCTCTCACAAAGTAGGCTGCAGCCCTCCTAGTGGTATTGCGACTTTCATATTCCATCCCAATTAGTGTTTCTATGCCATTCCATGGGAAGCTGGAAAAGCTGCCAAGGTTGGCATTTCACAGTTCCCTTCCACCACAGAGGATCTCTTGTCCTTCTACGCTCCTTCTCCCTCTACTGTCAAACAGATTACATAGACACATCCACAACCGAAGCCTTCAAAGCTACACACTGTTTATTCAGGTACAATGATGGTCTTCTCTGCAGCCTGTGCAGGGCGGATTATCTGGCATAGAGGATGCATCTCTTTATACCCTGCCTTCTTTTTTCTACTTCCAGGCTGCTCTCCAGAGTCATGAATACAGGGTCACAGTTTGTCATGGAGGGGGTGAAAAACTTGGTTTTAAAGCAGCAGGTAAACAGACTTTATTTTGACAAGTGTAAACTACAATCTCATCCACCACTGATGAGAGTGTAATTGAGCTGCATGTGCTGAGTGACTGCAGATAGGGTTTAATGTAAGTTTAGCCCTGTCTTAAGCATGTCATTATACTGTGGTGCACCACATATACACAGCTGTGTGGCCGTCCAGTCCTGCACAGAACACACAGCCTGCATTCAGTTTAATGGTAATTGCATTGATACTAATGTTGCCATTCCACTGTTGAATTCTGTACTGCTGAAACTCTTTGTGTTCCCATCCATCACATCTACATATGGGTTAATGCAGCTGCCTTCCTATCCTGCCCAGTTTCCCTATCCTGTTTGTTTTGGCTGCTCAAAACAAGAAGCTTTGTGAATGTGTTTGGACATTTGATACACGCACTGGGTACAGAACCTTCTGTCACATCTCCCGCTGTGCCCTTAGTAAATGTGTCTGCTCTTCCCAGAACGTCAGCTGCAAGATGTGAATATATGTTGTTAGTAATGTGTGTGCCTATGGAAATTTAAATTAGAGCTTCACCATATTGTATTTATTTACGCCAAACATAATACTACAGACATCAGTCATCAGTATAAGTTTAAGCAGCTTTAAAGAGCCACTGGACAAGACTGGGCTTTCTACATTTCTCAGCTCAAAGCCAGAAGTTTGAGACTCTTGACAGCAAATACAGGCAGCTTCTGGCTTCCCAGCTGTGATGAAGTTGTAATGCTGGCATGGATGCTCTGACATAACAATATTGATAACACTGTTTAAGCTACATAGAACTTCACAGCAGTTAATTGCCTAAATATGCCTTGCATGTGTGTGCTTGAAGTGGAAGTAAACCCTCCTATCGTTTTCAGCCAAGGCCTCTGTTTAATCTTCAACTGCCATGATGCTGCACATGTGATTAGTTATGACTCCAGCCATTGGATGGTTTGACAGTTTGGTTGAGAGCACATCCAATTTGACAGTTAGCAGCCCCTGCATATTAGGAATGTAACTGTTTTTTGTAACTTTTAAATCAATGGGTTTACTTCCACTTTAACTGTTATACTTGTTTAATGACACCAATTGTAATCTAGTTAAAATAGAGTGCACTACGATTTAACCCATAAAGATTTGGGGATCTCCATGGATTGAAGTAAAATCATCTTAAAATTAGGCTGGGTTTTACCAATGTAGGGCAATGCAACAGTTTTACTGTAATTCTTTAAAAAGCATGTATTGTACTCGCCTCCCTTGCACTTCATTGTATACTTATTAATTCTCTGCAGAAGCAAGGTTTTTTTTTTTTAATATAAATGTTATTTTAATATTTTTACATAAAAGTATGACTCCAGCAAAAACTTTTTGCTGAGTGTTGGATAGAATCAGAAGGATTACAATTTGGTTCTTATTGGTCTTTTTGTCCATATCAGGGAGTCCCCTGAACTTCCTGTTCCAGAGATACAACAGTATGTAAGAGGAAATACCTGTGAAAAGGGGGTAAATCCCCTGTAAGTCAGTTGTCTCCAAACAAGTGTGCTCCATTGCTGCTCAGCAACTGTTGTCAAGTTGTTACTCCATGTGGTGCATTTTTTGGGGGTTGAGCCCTGATAAAGGGCAGTTGTGTTGCCCCTAAAATACATGGCTGTTTTAATATGACTTTCTTTTACCAGCAATTAAAATTATCTTGGACTTATATATCAGGTTTTAGTCTGGTGCTCCTTTCTGTATTTTTATGGTTTGAGCTAACGTTGGGTGTCCATCAAGGGCAACCTTGCTGTGTGGGAGCTGCCTTGCCAGAGTTATTAGGCTTATTTCTCAGTGACAGTGACAAATAGTGGGGTTAGGTCTCCTCAGCTAGGGTACAGGCATCAATAAAGACCTGACTGGGAGGGGGTATAACTCTACACACATACAACACTAAAAAAAGTTATGACTAAAGTTATACTTTAGCTGATGCATTCACATACTATATATATACTATAGTTTCCCTTTAAAGCATTGTGGTTTCATTGGTTAGTGACAAATCTCTCTATGTATTAATTGTGCCCCAGCTCATACCTGTCAGTCTTTGTCTTTGTAGAACCTGCCAGTCACCCGAGTTCTTGATAGCCTAATGGAGGTAAAATCCAACCCGGTAAGTAACTGTCAGATTTACAGTATTGGTCAAATAGTATCTTGGACTTTCCCGTATGTAATCTACAGTTACAAAAATGCACGTGACACAATAAATAAAGCAAGATCAAAGTATTCCAGACAACAGGTTATAATTTACTTTGTAAAATCTGAGGTTTTTCTTGATATTTATAACCTCAAAGTAGGCATATAACATTTGCAGCTGTTTTGCCAGCCTTAGGCCTACGTTATTACCTCCCGTTTCCAAGCATCATAAATATATTAAAGTGTTTCAGGATCACTCTGTTCCTACCAGTTGTTTTTATTTTCCTTCTTGAATATTTGTGTTTTTGTTATTGGTGGTTTTATTTTATTTGCTCCCAGCTGCAAGTTAAAAAAGGAATTAGAAAAAATGTGTCTTGGAAATTACTCTGGCCCCAACCGGACGCCCTCCTTAAATCTGCTTCCATTGCCAGGAGCTCGTAAACGGATGGCTCTGGGGGCCATGTGTTGTATACAAAGTTTGATCATCATGTACTTGTCTAGCCTGCATCCAGAGCCAGACTTTGTGTTTGATCAATTTTTTACTTAAAATTAATAGTATTTCATAATAAAATTAAAGTTTGAAATTGGTTCTTTATAAAGTGGACACCTTTTGTAAATGGATCTGAAGATCATTATGTGAAAATATGTACAGTATGCTAGGGACAAGTGAACTGTGAAAATAATATTTTTGATGCTTCCTGTCTGGCTGTAGTTTTCTATTGTGCCTTGTTCACCACTCTACTGTTATTTATTTTCCACATGTGTCAGTAGAGCAACCCAAAACCTTTGGAAGGTTGAGGCGATCCAAATGATGATTTTAAATACCCGTAGAAAGCAAAGCTGATGTCTAAAAATGCTGCAGCCTAAACTGATTAAACATTTACGTACAACATTTCTGCACTACATTTCAAGTGTCAGAATGGTAAACAAATTAAATGGTAAATTAATGGTAAACAAATTTTATTTAACTGCTTTAGGTCCACCCTATAGCAGTTTTACTGCTACAGAACGGCACCTGTGCGCTGGATCACGTATATATATATATGTAAACCGACACTTCCGGGTAGGAGGCCCGCATGCGTGCCGCCGTCGGCTCAATTACACTCAGCGGAAGCTGATCAGCGGGTACCAGGTACACAATGTCATCTGGAACCCGCTGATCGTCATGCAGAGAGACAGATCGCAACTCTGACGGGGAAGGGGTGGAATTTGTGTCCTTGCACTCCCCTAGTAAAAGCACCTCACACAGTATAGTAAAAAACTAGTTAGGCACACAGCTAACCCTTTGATCACCCCGATGTTAACCCCTACCCAGACAGTGTCATATTACTGTGACAATGCATATTTTTAGCACTGATCACTGTATTAGCGTCACTGGTTCCCAAAAAGTGTCAATGTCCGCCGCAATATCGCAGTCCTGCTATAAGTCGCTGATCACCGCCATTACTAGTAAAAAAAAAATTATAAAAAAATCCTATAGTTTGTAGTAACTTTTGGGCAAACCAATCAATATACGCTTATTGGGATTTTTTTTTTTACCAAAAATATGTAGCAGTGCCTTAGCGCAAAAATGGCCTGATCATGAAGCAGGGTAAATCTTCCAGTGGTCAAGTGGTTAAAATGTGATACATTTTTGTCATAATAAGGGCTCTTGTACTAGTCCCCCCCCCCCCCCCATTCCCAACCACTGATCATAGGGTTCACATGAGCAGTGGCCCTGCCCTTGGTGAATTGAATTAAAGGAGAAGTATGGGATGGGTTAAATAATTAGCAAATATTACCATCACTACAAATCATCTGTTCTTTCTTTCCTACTGCCTTTTGTTTTTCCACCAGGTGCCCTTCATCTTTCATGTAGCTCCCAGTAACATTCCATTAGGTATTTGAACATTTAGAGGGGTGGATAAAACTTCAGCAATCCACCCCCTCTGCCTGTCCCTCCTTTCCTGGGAGATGTGGCCCAGCTTCCTGCCCGGGCACACATTCAAGCAGAAAACTAGAGCATGTTGGTCACAAGGCTCTGTTTCGATGGTAATATGACCTCACACAGAAAACAGAGGCTTCTTGGCAAGAAGGTAAACATTGTTCAGTCTAATTTTTTGCTGGGACAGAAATGACATAGGCATGCTTGGATCTGAGGGGTGTTGGGGAAGTCCCCCCCCACCCCTTACTTTCATGGATACTGTGGCTCCTGAGCTACTCCTCCCATGGTGACACTGCGCAGGGAACTTGCAAATGTGCCCAGTGTATTTACAGACAGAGCCTCAATCTGTACAGTGTTTAGCTGCCTGCTCTGCTGCAGCTCTGACCTTTTGAGGTTCTCAGATCAGAATGGCTGAGCTGCATAGCAGGCAGTTATACATTGGACAGATTGAGGCTGTATCTGTAAACACACAGTAGATACTCAGCAACTCTCGGGGAGCGAGCAGTGAGCCTACATCAATCAGAGGAGAGGAAAAGGGGTGAATCCAGACCATATTGTCAACATGGCACTCCAGAGAAGACTGTAGCCCCTCCCACAGGTAATTAACTCTATTTTAACAGAACGGGTGCAGTTTTCAGAGGACTGAGAAGATGTTTAGATATGAGCAGGTCACATAGAATAGGTGTAAGCTAAAAAAAACAAAACCCCCTACTTCTCTTTTAATGCAAATAAGGTTCCAAAAGTGCTATAGTGAAATACTGTAAGGGTACATTCACACCACATGCAGTGGGACTGCGTTGGGCAGCTATTCCAGTGCAGTCCCACCGCATGGCAAGGCAAAATGCCTTGTCTCTCTATCTGCTTGGTTCACACTACTGCATTGCGGTGATGTGTGGTGAAAAAAGTACTGCATGCAGCATTTTTTTCCAGTGCAGTGCGAGGCAATCCACTGCCTCGCACTGCACAGCCAGCAATTGAATCTTGAGATATCTGTGTGACATCTCAAAAAAGTTTGTTTAAAAAAAAAAAAAAGGTACAGTGTGATGCCAGATCGGCGCTGATCCAGCCAGTCTGAGCCGCACTGCACACCAGCTGTTGCATTGTAACGGAGCTGCTGATGTCAACATATCCTAATAGCGGTGAACAGCAAAACTGTCATCAATAATGAAGTGCTACTCTTGCGTAGGCCTGATGCACTGTGGGCATTTGCTTTCCTTTTCTGAATGCCAGAAGTCCTGATAGGAGAAATGTGCTTAAAAAATCATGCCTAAAGCCATGTATTGCATACGCATTTAGATGCGACAAGCATCTGAGCATTAATAAATTCCATTGGGCAGAATATTTATGCTGGCCATTGAAATGCATTAACACTCAAATCTGCCTAAACACCTCTAGCATTTAAATGCAGTTGGAAGCGTCAATTATTTTTCTGCTCCTCTCATGAGCAGGCTGGAGATTTTTTTTTTAGTTTGTTTTTTGTTTTTCAGCCTGTAAATGCCTATGTCTGCATGGACACATAGGTTAAAGGGGTTGTAAACCCTCACGTTTTTTCACCTGAATCAATGAATTCAATGCATTAAGGTGAAAAACCTTTTCTGTTGCAGCTGCCCCCCAGAGCCCCCCTTTTACTTACCTGAGCCCGATTGTTCATGCGCCGGGGACGAGCCTAGCAGCTCCAGCCACGGGCACCAGTCCTCATTGGATAGATTGATAGCAGGGGAGCCATTGGCTCCCGCTGCTGTCAATCAAGTCCAGTGACACAGGGGCGGGGCGGGGCCGAATTCTGCTGTCTGTATCAATGGACGCAGCAGCAGGACATGGGAGCGCACCCGCATGAGTGCCCCCAGGGAAAGTGATTCCCTGACGGAGCACTCAAGAAGAGGAGGAGCCAGGAGCGCCGCTGGGGAACCCCAGAAGAAGAGGATCGGGGTCACTCTGTGCAAAACTGCTGCACAGGGAAGGTAAGTATGACATGTTTGTTATTTAAAAAAAAAAAAAAAAACCTTTAGTATTGCTTTAACATAAATGAAAAGAACAGCTGCGCTAAAAATTTCTTTGACTAAAAAGCATCAGAAATTGCCACATGCCCATAAACCTATAAACCATATATTGTACAAATACAAAGTCCATAAGGAATGAGTATTATCTCATGTAAGCACCAATTGATTGAAAGAGGTGAATGTCCCTTTAAATTCTTGTATCCACAACACCGCAGTGATTCACACCACCACTTGAGATAATACTCATTCCTTATGGACTTTGTACAATATATGGTTTATAGGTTTATGGGCATGTGGCAATTTCTGATTTTAGTCAAAGAAACTTTTAGTTCTCTTCTTTTTATTTATTTTTACTTTGTGTGTATCCAACATTTGAGCTGTAGCTCTATTATCTATTTGGTGCTGAACATTAGCACGGTATTATCACTAAAAAACATAGGTTAACATAGAGGTTCTTTTTTACGGGATGGAAAAAAAAAATAAAATCAAACTGTAGATGCGGGGGGGGGGGGGGGGGCC
>BLSH010283353.1:1038809-1060269 GCA_018402905.1 Glandirana rugosa
GCCCAGTGTGCATGAGGCCTTCATGTGAACAAGTGCTCTCGCTGAAGGAAAGCCAAAAGGTTCACTTCAATGTGGTAGCTTGTCTACTTTACTTCTCTGCAATGCTATTCTGCATATGGGGAGCTTGTGACCCCCCCCCCCCTCCCATTATGCAGTGTTGGATGCTTGAGCAGATAATTGGAGAGAACACCTTGCTCCCCACTTCACTTCCAGGAGCACACAGGTGGTAAGCCTCACCTTAAATAGGAGAAATAAGAAAAGCACTATCACTAACAAATGGTGCACTGATGGTTGTAGTAGGTAAATCTAAAATGAGTCAATCAGGAGAAACACTCTGGAGGCTGTCAACAGAAAGAGAATCGAATTTTACTTAAAGCAGAACTAGTAGAAAATGAAGTTCTGCTAGATCACTTCAGGCTGGCCCTTTTGCAGATATAGCTATGTAAAACCTTACAAATAAGTGCCTATACTATTTCAAATACAGTAATACACTGTCTCACTCTGCACTGTACATGCTCAGTTGCTCTCTATTCTTAGGCACTGTGCCAAATTTGTAGAGGCTGATCTGCTAACAGCCTAAAGATTTACTGCTGTTCAGGGGCTCTGGGCTTCAGCAAAATGGCAGCCTCCAGCAAGAAGAAACAGGAGCAATGCTGGAGGCAATTTACGGCGCACACTAATTTTTGATGTGGAATGTACGTTCCTTGCTAAAGAACATTATTATCTATCAGGTTGTTATGGGTAAAGTTCCACTTTAAGCCTGTTGGCCACTTTATAAATTAGGCAAATACGCTTACAGTTTACAGCGAGTCATTGATTTATTTTATGGAACACAGGTTATTAAACAACTTCACACAGTTACCACCACTTAAAGAAGCTTACAGTCTAATGTCCCTGTCACTCACAGAAGTGCACAGTCCAATGTACCTAACACACTATTGCCAGTCCAGAAGAAGACCAAGTGACCTACTTGTATATTTCAAGATTATCTATCTATTTAACTATGGATAGTGAGAGGAATCCCATGCAAACACAAGGCGAAGATACTAACTGTGCTCTCAATACAGATGTGAACAAGCCAGAATATGTGGTGTAATGGCAGCACCACACAATTAAGCCTGTGAGTGAGTGAAATACCTTAGTGGGGTATTTGGCTTGGGAGGAGACAAGCTGAAGCTGAATGGCTACACAATAGACCTTGTGGTCTCCTGATGTGGGCTTCTATGTTCTTTTGATAAATAGTAATAGCAGAAAAAATATATTACCTGTGTATGTGTCTGTGAAGGTTCTCATTTATACAGGTCATGATATAGCTAGTAGTTGAACTTCTATTACCTCTACTCATGTAGATTATGCTTTTCATCCTACAGGAAACGGATGACTACAGATATTTTGATCCCAAGATGTTGCGGGGAAATGACAGGTGACACTTGCATGCCTGCATATGTTTGTATAATAAAGCACTATTTTCACCAACAGGTGCATCTAAGCGCTCATTTTTTTGTTTTATTTTTTGCACAGTCTAGCAGTTTTTTGCAATTGTCTAATAGTTAACTTTAAATGTAATCTAGACAAGTTATTTAAGTAGGAAGCACAATAGCACTTAAAGAGTTTCCAGTTGGATTTGATAAAAATAACTGAAAATATTACTGAATACCGAGTCTGAAACTTTTATCATTTTTATCAACCATACAATCTATAGGTAAAGAGAAACTATTATGATGGAATATTGGAGCTGCCCTTAACAAAATGTTTTTAAGAGTATTTATATGTATAAGTTACTCTAAATCTAAGAGATCAAGAACAAAAATGCAGCGTATTGCAGCCTTTTTTGAACCTGATAATTAGCAGCATATTTCCTGTCCTACGGTGACAACACTACTCCTTGGAACAGTAGTGTTGTCATGCTAGGACAGGAAATGCATTAGGGCTACAGAACACCCCCTCACCTCCTTTCCATAACCTTGGGAGGAAGTATGCAGAAAAGAACTCGGAACAAGGCTGATAACAGTGCAACGTAGGCAGGAAGCATATAATTCATTCAACTGATAAGATTTCTGGTAAGACCAATAGGGGTCTCTTGCACTCATGAAACAGATATAATAAATTTCTTTCACCTCTATATTTACCAGATCAAAGGAGCTAGTAGAAGAGGTTCAGGGTTTACATAAAGTACATTTTAAGACTGTAAGCACTGAGGATGTCATCCTCATCCTTGCTTCATTACTTGGTAAGTCACTGACCTGAAATACATCTGCAGGTCAGGAGTCCCAAAGCTTCATTGGGTGGGTGACTCTTTGCAGTGATACCAGGATCATTCTGATAGAGATGCACCAGACAATGATGGCAGGATCAGTGTGGCTATGACATAAAATGGCATTAAAGCCCGAATCAAGATGACTGGGACATCCCAGGCAGTAAAGCCAGGATTTGGATGACAGTCCAAGAGCATAAATGTTAAAATCAAGTGATCAGTGACAGCTCTCAGATTTCTGTTCTGCCAGGTTCCCTTAAGTAGTGTCTGTCTCATTAAAGTGAACCTGAAATATTCTCTTTAATAACACATACCTTTTTGTTTTGTAATAACAGTTCTATACCAAGGAACAAGAACCCCTTTCAAGAGGTAAGCCAAGTAACACCTTAATCGCAATATAAATATCTTAATTGATTGACAACCACTTATAGTTCCAAGACAGTTTTGCACATGTACGTTAAATTTTTGGGCAGATCTGTACATCATAGGAACTAATGCTTTCTATTTTTGTGTAATTGTTCTTCACAACTATGTTTCTTAGCTCCTCTTACACTCACACTCTATAAAAATCAGTCCTGCGTCAAGTTCTTGCCAGAATCTAGCTGTAACTAATTTGTATCAGTTTCTCCAAAATGTCCACACACGTCACTGAGTTCTACAGTAACTGTATACGGTGGAATTTTATTTGGTTCATGTGTAAAGAAGAACACAATTCTAAGGCTTTCTATCATTTTTAATGGCATAGCTGTTTAGGTGCCTACGTGTATGCTATTAAAACTTTTCTCTGTTTCTTAAAGCGGAGTTCCACCCTTTCCTTATGTTTATTAAAATTCAGCAGCTACAAAAAGTGTAGCTTCTGACTTTTAATAAACAGACATTCACCTGTCTCCTGGTCCAGCGATGGAGCTGCACAGAGCCTCGCTCCTCTCCCCCTCCCCTCGGCGACGCCAGCATTGCTACTGTGGGCACCCGGCCGCGGCTTCACGGCCGGGCACACACTGCGCGCGCAGCGCTGCGCTTTGTGATTGGTCCCAGAAGACTTCGAGAGGGAAGGGGAAGGAGACCTTCCGATCGCCTAAGGCGACGGGGGGCGGAAGTACCCGAAAAAAATGCCCCCCCCCCCCCCCTCTGCAAAAGCTCCATTTCAGCATCCAGAGCTGGGGAGGAGGACTTATAGCGGAAGTTCCACTTTTGGGTGGAACTCCGCTTTAATGGGAGGACTGCTTGATATACTAACCAGCTATTTTAAACTTTGAAGTAGTAGTCTCCGCAAGGTACTCATCACTTTGGTTAGCCAGAAAAAAAACCCTTTCTTTGCATTCCATTGATCCTGGGTTTTATTAAGGGTTGATGTGCTCTGATTGTAGGACTAAGCACGGGATAACATGGACAAATATATTCAAAAGATATCTGGCAGTTAAAGATCTCTTGCCGCTTAGGAAAAAGGGCACACATCTGGCTTACTAGAGGTACAGATACTTCCGGCTCCTCTTCTTCCAGGCAGTAGTTGCTCTCAGGTAGCTGTGTCTAGAGGAAGAACAAAGGGCCCAGGGCAGAAGAGGTCCTGGCCAGCCAAGTCAGCTATACCAGAATCCAAGTCCTCTTCACCGTAAACGAGCGCCCTACTTGTTCGGGTAGGGGGAGGCTGCAGGCTTTTTCAGGATCCTGGCAGGAAATGATTGCAGACAATTGGATACTTTCCACAATCTCTCAAGGGTACAGGTTGGAGTTTCTGATATTTCTTCTTCCACGATTTGTAAGGTCAAATGTACTTGTAGATCAGCAGAAGAGAGCACTATTGTTTTAGGCATTTGATCATTTACTGGCACAGAGGGTAATCAGGTTGGTCCCAGTGACCAAAAGAGGCCAGTCTCTTCACTGTCCCAAAGCAGATCGGGGTTGTACGTCCGATCTTGGACCTCAAAGATCTAAACAAGTTTCTCAGGATTCGCACATTTCATATAGAGTCTGTTCGTTCAGTGGTGGTATCACACCAGCAGGGAGACTTTCTTGCTTCAGTTGACATAAAGGATGCTATCTCCATGTTCCAATTTTTCCCGCACATCAAAAATGATTGCGGTTTGTGGTAGAGAACTGGCACTTTCAATTTGTCGCTTTGCCTTTTAGGCTGGCCACATTTCCTTCGGTATTCACAAAAGCGTTAGCCCTGGTGCTGGGCTTGTTAAGGGTTTAAAGACAGGTACATGTGGGCCGAATGTTGGGAGACATTTGTCGGTTCAAAAAAAGACGGCCGACATTCAGCCTGTGTGTATGTCGGTCTGTCCGACAGAAGCCGGGCCTTTTCTGCTGGAAAATCAGCAACTGACCGACTCTCGATCAGCACTCTCATCCAATGGCAGAGAGCGCTGATCAGAGTGTTTTAGCAGGAGGGGCCATCCCCCTGTCAGAACATAATAGCTCAGCGGGGGAGATCGCTGTATGTTCTTTGCATAGTGAGTACAGCAGCTCCAACAGGAGCCGTCAGTTTTTTTTTCGTTCAACCCAGCGGTTGGCTTAAGGAGTGTGCATCCTGGGGTATCTAGACAACCTGTTACTCAGAGAACGGTCAGTGCATTGGTTGAGGAAAATGTGTCCTACATGATTCGTACACTGGAAAGTCTGGGCTGGGTTCTCAGTGCAGAGAAATCAGCATTGGAACCAGCTCAGAGCCTGGAGTATCTGGGCCTAATTCTGGGCACTGTCCAAGTGAAGGTGTTTTTGCCTCATGCAAAGAGTCTTTCTCTGAGAAATCAGGTGTTGGTGCTGAGAAGTCACAAGTCTCCTTCTAGTCTAATTGAATAAGACTGCTGGGGAAGATGTTCAAGGAAGTTTCATATACACAGTTCCATTCCAGGCCATTGCAGAGAAACATCTGTTTGAGTTGGTTCAGTTGTTAGACTGCCATATGTCTAGGCTCCAGTACTCTTTGGGCATTAAACTGGTGCATGAATCCTTGTAAATTGAAGACAGGTAAGTCATTTCTTCCAGTTGCCTGTAAGGTGGTAACTACCGATGCCAGTCTGACAGGATGGGGAGGCATTCTAGGGTCCCTTTCATTGCAGGGGACATGGTCGCCTCAGGAAAGGGGTTTTACCCATCAACATTTTGGAGCATCGGGCAGTCTCTTTTGCTCTGGTTTACTGGGCGAATCAACTGCAAGGCTTCTGACTGGGGCTTCTAGTCAGAATCCAGTCAGACACTGCCACAGCGGTGACATATAGCAACCACAAGGAGCTGGGGGGCCCAGATGGAAGTGCATCAGATTCTGGCTTGTGTAGAACGTCATGTTCTGGCCCTGTCAACAGTACATATCCTGGCTGTGGAAAATTGGCTGGTGAACTTTCTCAGTCACCAGCAATTGATCCCAGGAGAATGGTCTCTTCATCCTGAAGTATTCAGTGCAGTTTGTCAATGTTGGTAACACCATTGGTCAATTTCTCCCTAATTTTTGCCTTCCTACTAGTTCAGATTCTTCCGCATCTGTTACGCAGGATCCAAGAGAAGAAAATGGTGAGGGCCTCTTTGGCCATCCATTGTGAAACATCAGTGGATCAGGTTTGCAAGGCTGAAACCAGGTCTTCGGTACACACCTTTATGAGGTTTTTACTAGGTGGGCGTAAAGGCTGCAGTGTAGTTTCCTTGGGCTTGACATCATTCTCCTGCATAGACAGCTGATGTTAGATACAGATCTAAACTTTTTTATTAAAAGTCTAGCTTGGCCCTGCCCCATTGCTACCTCACTATCTTCCTCATTAATTTGTGAGATTGCCCATCACATTAAAGGACCAGTAAGGGGGTGAAAGGGCTAGACCTGTTCAGGTTTTTCTTTCCTGTGCTCATTTTGATCTTCAAAAGAAACCCTCACTGAACTCTCTAGCTGCAGACAATGTGTAGTAATTCATCATCACGTGAGGATCACATGATAAGTAGTATAGTATCTCAAGTCATTCTCTCAGCAGCTTAGCTTACCCCGCTAAGTTTATTGTCTAGTATTAAATAGGAAAATGTTATAAAGTTTTTGCACTATAAAGCTCAACAAAATACATTTTTGTATACATGTGCTAGCATGTGAGGAAAGGTGTTGAGATGTCTTTGAGTAGTGAAGTCATCAATATAATAGACTAATAATAGCCTTATGTAACTCGTATGTAACTCGTATAATTCAAATCCATAGTAATCAAAGTAATCCTGCCTTGGTTGTGTAACAACCAGACTAGAAAATTATGTGGAAGTAATCTGAATTATTTGTGGGCTAAAGAAATTCTGTGTATTGTATACATATATATTGTATTACAGGGTTAGAAGACCCCTTTATGGAAAATGCTGTTTTCTCCTATCGTTCACTGACAGACGCAGCTCTCAATTACGTGTGGGGTTTATGCTGGTCTCACTAGGAGTTAACTAGGCAGGGAAAAGAAACAGCTGGCCCCTCCTATGGGAGCCGTCCTCTCTTCCCACATAAACCCCCTCATAGCATTAGCTCTTCAGTTTCAATGCCTAGTTTGCAAGGAGTTGACCTGGCTTCCCTTCAGGGGAATTGCGGTCCTGTTTGTGACCGTTTTTTATTTAATTTTCTTTTACTTTTATTTGTCTTCTATCAAGCAATTGATCTGCTATCAAGAAACCGGTCGGGGCATAGAGAGTCCTTGGGCTCTGTACTCTCCCTGGCCTGGCCGACCGATGCGAGCCAGTCCCGCCGTATGGGGACCCGCCGCATAGTGCCCGTTCCGTGCGGGCGGCCTGGGGTGATCCCCCCTTACGCCCAGCCCCAGATGCGATTCCTGAAGGGCGACTTTCTGGCCTGCAGCATACCGCCCCAGCAGGGGCGAAAGGTCTGTGACTGGGTGGCTACCCATGGCGTCGTCCGGAGTGGTGAGTGAGAGTTCCTTCCTTCCCCCCTTTTTAGGGGCGGAAAGGGGGGACCGACGACCCAAAAAGGAAAAAAAAAAATTTTCCTGGGTAGGGGTGCGTGGAGCTCCTGTTCACCCCCTTCACACCCCCCCTTCCCCATCCCCGCACCGCACCCGATCGTCTAGCGCCGTTCGGTCGTTTTTCGCCGCCATGCGGCGAGCGCCCGCCATTTTGCGGCGGACGGCCGCCATTTTGCCGTAGCCACAGACATATTGAGCCTATGGGGCTTTCCCTCTAGCGCTCATTTGCGGTACTGCACGTTCCCTGCAGGTGTTTTTCGGCCTCTGGTGTTCAACGGCGGCCATATTGGAATCCCTGCTTATGCAAAAACGTTTTTACTTTCACTTTGGAACGGTGTGTGCTCCTGACGGAGCGGCTCTCTGACAATCCTCAGGGTTATGGCAGCAAAGAGCAAGTATAGCTGGGCTCTCCTGTGGGTGCTGGTGGCGGCGTGTGCAGTCCTCCTGGGTTCCCTGGTGCACTGTGGGGCGGTGGTGTGCAGCTGTGTGGGGGTGCCTTTAATTTTTAGTATGCATCTATGTGTTACTAAGGGAGCTAAAACGTGCTAGGAGCAATCAGCGGCGGCGCAATCTGCGCAAGGGGCTTTTCTGGACCAGCTGTGGCGGTCTTTAGTGAATTCTCCCCAGGGCGGATATCACCAACAGGCCCCCCGAGAAGCGTCCCCCTCCTCCTTGCTTTTCAAGGGAGGATTTTGATCCGGAAGGTCCCTCGGATGGAGAAGAGGTCAGGGGACAGCAGCTGCGCCATTATGATTGGTATCGCACTACGATGCGACTGAGCCAGGATGGCGAATCGCTGATTTCTGTGCATGTGTGTGTGGTCCTCCAGGCCCCCTAGTGCACCCAAGGCTTACCCACATGATCAATTTCCTGATCACCTTGTTTATTGTAAATGGCAGCGTCCGCAGCATTCTTTTAGCGCAGCACAGTGGAGTAGTGGGTAGCATTTGCGCCTGGTAGCATAATGCTTGCTGGCTCAGATCCTAACCATGACCTGCCTGAGGTTTGCATGTCCCCCCTGTGCATGCGTGGGTTTCCTCCCGGTGCTCCGGTTTCCTCCCACACTCCAAGGGACATAGGTCCAAACGGTTCGCTGTTCGCTATCCCTTGAGGAAAGCTTTTTTAAAAAAAAAAAAAAGAAAGAAATGGGAGTCACCTTGGTGTCCCGCCGATAGCTCGCCTTAATAAGACGACCACCTTTCCTCTGGAAGGGGTTCCTGCCTTCAAGGGCCCCGCTGACAAAAGACAGAGGCACTGTTAAAGTCACTCTTCCTGGTGGCAGGCTCTACTCTGCGGCCATACCTGACGTCCGCCATAGCGGCGCGATATCTGTCTGAGCGTATGGCGGAGCTCCAGAATATTCTGGACTGCGGCCGCCTGCTGGATACGCCGCAGAGGGCTGTATTTGCTCCGAGGTCGCAAGTACCTTGGTGATGCGGCCGTTGAATTACTGCCTATGTGATCCAGGGTAGCAGTGTTGCTGTATCTTCAGATGGGTACTCTGGTTGCGTTTTTGGTCCGGTGACCATGCTTCCACAGACCTTCCCTTTCAGGGTGGACGTCTATTCGGTCCACGGCTGGGTGAGATCATTAAGGATTTCACAGGAGGTAAGTGCCCTTCCCAGAGCCCGGAGGCGTGAGTTTCGCACGGTAAGGTCGTTGCAGGGGCCGGGTATCGGCAGTGGCAGCGCGAAAACATAAAAGCGGAGGACAAGTCCTCCTCAGCCTGATGGGTTGCCCCCACCCGGGATTCGCGGGGGGGAGCGTCTTCTGGGATTCGCAGGCCGGTGGCTGGCCCACATTCCCGATCATTGGGTTCGGGAAGTGGTGTCCACCGGGTACAGGATAGAGTTCATCACTCTACCCCCAGACAGGTTCTTCCCATCAAACTTAGGGCTCCCACAGAACCGCCGGGAGGCTCTTTTTGGGGCTGTCCAAGCACTTTCGGTCCAGGGGGTGATCGTGCCAGTGCCTCCAGAAGAGAGGTTTCTACTCTAATCTATTCGTGGTTCCCGAAAAGGGGGGGGGGGGGGTTCGGCCAGTACTGGACCTGAAGGCCCTGAACCGGTATGTCAGGGTGCGGAAATTCCGGTTGGAATCTATGCGCTCGGTCATGGGCGCCCTTCATCGGGGGGAATTTTGGCGTCCCTGGACATCAGGGATGCGTACCTCCATGTACCCATTCGTCCACGGCATCAGCGCTTCCTGCGCTTTGCAGTGGGAGACCTCCATTTTCAATTTGTGGCACTCCCCTTCGGTCTGGCCTAGGCACCCCGAGTTTTCACAAAACTGCTAGCCCCGGTGTTGGCGTTGCTCCGACAGAGAGGCATTGCGGTGGTAGCCTACCTAGACGACCTGCTCCTGCGAGCGGAGTCCGTCTCGGATCGGGAGGAGAATGTGAGACTCACAATGACATCGCTGCAGGACTTCGGTTGGTTACTCAACCTGCAGAAGTCGTCGGTCTCTCCATCCCGTCACCTGGAGTATCTGGGTCTAATTCTGGACACAGAACAGGCGAAGGTGTTCCTCCCTCCAGCCAAGTTGCTGTCTCTGCAGTCGGCAGGTTCTGTATGCGGGTGCTAGGGCTCATGGTCTCGTCGTTCGAGGCATTTCGCCGAGAGTCACGCTCGTCTCCTTCAGCGAGCAATTCTGGCTTGGTGGGACAAGCTCCCAGAACAGGGCGTCTCTGGCTTGGTGGCTTCGGGACTCGACCCTGACTCAGGGGAAGTCGTTCCTGCCCCTTCAGTGGGTGATCATCACCACAGATGCCAGTCTTTCAGGTTGGGGAGGGACCCTGGGGCAGCTGTCTGCCCAGGGCCGTTGGTCGGCGCAGAAGGCTCGCCTCCCCATCATTGTCCTGGAGCTGAGAGCACTCAGATTGTGCCTTTTTTTTTTTTCACTGGGTGAGATTGGGTGAGATTGCAGAGTCGTCCGAGTCTAAATCAATCGGACAACGCCACAGCAGTGGCATATGTGAACCATCAGGGCGGCACAAGGAGTCCAGCAGCTGCGGTGGAGGCAGCTCTGATACTACGTTGGGCGGAACGTCACGTTCCAGCAATCTCTGCCATTTACATTCCCGGTGTGGAGAGCTGGCAGGCGGACTTTCTCAGTCGCCAGACGCTGGACCAGGGAGAGTGGTCTCTCCACCCGGAGGTGTTCAATCAGATTTGCCGCAGATGGGGGACTCCAGACGTGGATCTCATGGCGTATCAATTCAATCACAAGGTGGATACCTTTGTGTCCAGAACGAGGCATCCGTTGGCAGTGGCCACGGACGCTCTGGTGGCCCCCTGGGGCCATTACCGCCTTCTGTACGCTTTCCCTCCGATAAAACTGCTTCCGCGATTGATACGCAGGATAGTGGCGGAGGGGATACCAATAATCCTGGTGGCTCCAGTTTGGCCTCGGCACACTTGGTACGCCGACGTGGTGCACATGGTGACAGACACCCCTTGGCGGCTCCCGCTGCGAGACGACCTTCTGTCTCAGGGGCCCATCTTGCACCCTGCTTTACCCTCGCTGGTTTTGACGGCTTGGCTATTGAGTCCCAGGTGCTAAGAGACAGGGGAGTCACTGACTCAGTGATCCCTACGTTGTGGTAGGCTTGCAAGTGTACTTCCCGCAAGATTTACCACCGCACCTGGAAGGCTTATATAGCTTGGTGCGAGGCAGAGGGTCATGACCCTCGCTCTGATGTCGTGTCCAGGGTCCTGACTTTTTTGCAGCAAGGCCTGAACAAAAACCTGGCTTTGAGCACACTCAAGGGCCAGATATCGGCTCTGGCGATTCTTTTTCAGAGACCTTGGCTTCGCACTCGTTGATTCATACCTTTGTACAAGGTGTGCGGCATGTGGCGCCTCGGGTGAAGGCTCCGATGGCTCAGTGGGATCTGAATTTGGTGCTTTCTGTACTTCAGAAACCGCTATATGGGAATATCAGGGACATTTCCTTACAATTGCTGTCGCAGAAGGTGGCCTTTTTAGTTGCCATCACTTCCGCCAGACGGTGTCTGCATTAGCAGCACTATCGTGCAAGTCTCCCTACCTGGTCCTACATAGGGACAAGGCGGTCTTGCGACTCTCTCCTTCATTCCTTCCGAAGGTGGTTTCTTCCTTTCACATTAATGAAGATATTGTCCTTCCTTCATTGTGCCCTCGTCCGTCACACTCAAAAGAGATTGAGTTGCATACTTTGGACGTAGTGAGGGCCTTACGAGTGTACTTGGCTGCCACAGCTTCTTTTCATAAAGCTGATGCCTTGTTTGGCTGTCAGAGGGTTGGCGGCCTCGTTGGCTACGATTTTTCCTTGGATCAGACAGTCCGTGACCCATGCCTATTCTGTTCGGGGCAAAGTTCCCCCTTTTCCGGTCACGGCTCATTTTACCCGGGCTGTTAGCACTTCCTGGGTTCTCAGGCACCAGGTCTCAGTGTCGCAGGTGTGCAAGGCGGCCACTTGGGCCTCAGTTCACACTTTCACTAAGTTTTATAGGTTGCTGTGTTGGCATCTTCGGATGCTGCTTTTGGCCGCAAAATTTTGCAGGCGGCAGTGTAGGCGTGTCTGGCGCCTCCTTAGAGGTTCAGTTGCGTACTGTTCGTGTTTACCCACCCCTCTTTTTGACACAGCTTGGGGACATCCCCACGCGTAATTGAGAGCTGCGTCTGTCAGTGAACGATAGGAGAAAAAGGGATTTTATTAAAACATACTGTAAAATCCTTTTCTCCGAGTTCACTGACAGATGCAGCACCCACCCCTCTGTGCTCTGTTCTTGTGCGGCTTGTGTACGAACTGAAGAGCTAATGCTATGAGGGGGTTTATGTGGGAAGAGAGGACGGCCCCCATGGGAGGGGCCAGCTGTTTCTTTTCCCTACCTAGTTTACTCCTAGTGAGACCAGCATAAACTCCACACGTAATTGAGAGCTGTGTCTGTCAGTGAACTCGGAGAAAAGGATTTTACGGTAAGTTTTAATAAAATCCCTTTTTAATAATTAGCTTGTCATGTGCTCTTATCAAATTATTTATGCAGGTTTATGCACATTCATGTGTTTTATATGTGTTATAAAACCACCATTTCATAATTCTACATTTAGTTAATAGGTTTCCAACATTCAACAAAGGATTGTGCTGCCATTAATATCCGCAGTTATTTTTTCCAGTGCTGGTTATAAAATGAAAGTGCAACCTGATTTGTAAATTCAAGCACTTTAAATTCCAGACAATGGGCATATTTCAGCATTTTCATTTGAGAACAACTTGACCCAGTATCTCCAAATAGGATGACTTTGGTGGTATCCGGAGACTGCATCTGTTCTTCCCATGTACACTGTGCACTTATTGTCCAAACGGATCAGATAAGGGTCTACGAAAAATACCACTGAAGACCTAAAGTGATTTCCAACAATTAACTGCTTTACGACAGAATATGCTAATTATTTTTCTACACCTCTTAATTTTCTTCTATCAGGTTAAGAATTGAACAGCAGCAAACTTCATAATATCATAGTAAAATGCCTGTATAGTTTTTGTTACATTTTCCAAATAATGTAATAGAGGGTTTACATAAAAACAATCCACTTACTTTGAGGGCCTGTTCACACCAGAACGCAGTGTGGGAAATTCGCTTTCCGTGCATGTTTCCAGCACCGCGTTCAAAACACACTGCGGTTGCAATCTGCAGCGGGTGTCCTTATTAAATTAATGACTGCTCAAACACAGGTCGCAAATGCATGCAATCCGGTTGCAGTGAGTTTCCAAAAGTAGTGGTGCAATTTCAGCCCTTTCATTTTAAAATCGGACCACACAGAACTGCATGTGAATCACACAGCACATCCCCAACCCAGACAGGCCCTGTTGCTACAGAGTTGTTGGTAGTTTTACAGATTGTACAGTCAGTGTGAAATATGTGTGATCAGATTAGGACTGTTGATTATACTAATCTGTTTTTTTTTTTTACCCGCAGGCCATTGTGTTTGTTGTTGGAGGAGGAAACTATATTGAATATCAGAATTTAGTAGACTATATAAAGGTTGGTGTATATCCTGACTTTCCTGCTTCTTTAGCATATACATCATATGTCATAGTTTTCTTCAGTTGGAGAATTTTGTGTAATATTGAAGCACGCTGTTTACATGTAATTCTTATATCAAGGTTCTTACAACATCATCATATCCCTTCATGCCTCATTTATTTACCTATGCCATTGTCTTGCCCAGCTTTGCTGGTTCTTAACCACTTCAATACTGGGCACTTAAACCCCCTTCCTTCCCGGACCAATTTTCAGCTTTCAGCGCTGTCGCAGTTTGAATGACAATTGCGCGGTCATGCGACACTGTACCCATATTAAATTTTTATAATTTTTTTTCACACAAATAGAGCTTTCTTTTGGTGGTATTTAATCACCCCTGGGTTTTTTATTTTTTGCGCTATAAATTAAAAAAGAATGCATTTTTCTTCGTTTCTGTTATAAAATTTTGCAAATAAGTAATTTCTCTTCATAAATTTTGACCAAAAATGATACTGCTACATTTCTTTGGTAAAAATAACCCAAATCTGAGTTTATTTGGTGTTGGCGGACAGACAGATGTGACGGGGACTGTGACAGATGTGACGGGAACATACAGATTTTTGTGTATGGTGACAGATGTGACGGGGACATACAGATGTTTGGGGACTGTGACAGAGGTTTTGTGTATGTTGACAGATGTGATTGGGGACATACAGATGTTTTGGGGACTGTTTTATGGGGACAGGGGTATCAGTGTGCTTGGTGCACTGTGTGGGGGGCGATCTGTGACAGCTTATGAAATCCTCATCATGCAGAAAGCTGTCATATTGCTGCAGATTCCCCCCCCCCCCCCACACTGAGTTCTCACTCAGTTTACAATGTGAAGGCTGTGATTGGACACAGCCGTCACATGATCGGGAGGGCCAGTCACTGCGCCCGTATCCCGATCTCTGCTCAGCTGGATCCTGTGATCATAATGATCACAGGATCCAGCCACAGCGCGCCGCGTGGTCGCGCAGCTCCCGTTCTGCAGGACGTGTATACATGCTCATTAGTTCACCTATGCATTCCTTTAAAAGAGAAGTATGGGAAACATTTTTTTTCTGAATCATACTTACCTAGGTGGTTGCAGCATCGATCCCCTGCTGGCTGTAACACTGAGAACCGAACAACCAAACACCGCCGATTGCTCGGTTCTCAGAGCTCACTGAGCAGAGAGCTGGTGACTGACTCTGCTCTGACACCCCCCTGCGCGCGCGCGCGCTCTTTGGAAACAGTCCGCTGTCTGCTCTAAATGTGCCACAGGAGTGCAGAACGCATTGCACTCCTGTTATCCACAGGACAAATACAGCTAAACAAGGTTTGACTGTACTTCCCCTTTACAAAGTCATGTAATTTTTATGTTGGCACATGCCATCTAAAAGCTAAAATCTTATTTGAAACAGGACTGCTGGGCTTCATTTAACTCATGGGCTTCGGGAGAAGGTAAATAGGTGGCATGGGGGTTAAAATACAGATATTGAGATAACCCACTGCTGGAAACATCTAAGGGTGAATCCGTGCCCAGGTGTGTGAATGTAAAATGGATGTTATGCAGTGTTCCACTATTTTAAATATTTTACAAATAGGTGGCATTGCAGAAAAAACAAAGCTTAGAGTAGCCATCAGCAGTGTAGTGATGTTGTCCAGAAGTCCAAAGGACAGGTAAGGGAACAGCTTGGATTATGCAGATCTGCACCCATATAGCACAGCAGCTGTGAGTGAATACTTGGTCTATGTGTAATACTTTACTAATATTATGCGAGGTAAAATATTGTCCCAGTCGGCTTCCAGATTTTATTGCCAAAGCTTAATTGAATAAGCTGAGGTTAGAAGTTGATTGGTTTCTATGCAGAAGTGAGCCTGGTTTTGCACTTTCAAGCTGTAGTGAATAAACCCCTATGTGTCTTTAAACTGTGTTTAGCTACAGATGTAGGTATAGGGCAGATGCATGCAAATCTGTCATTTGCAGACAGGAACTTTAGGTTACATTGACCTGAGTATTCTAATTTGCCACCTAAAATTCTTTATGCATTTACCTACCCTTTCTCGACAAAAATGCCTTTTTCAGGCATTACTAAGTGAGGCTACTGCCTGTCACTTAAAGCGGTTGTCTACCCATTTTGTTTACTTTTACCACAGGTAAGCCTATAATAAGGCTTACCTGTAGGTAAAATGAATATCTTCTAAACCTGTACGGTTTAGAAGATATTCCCTTTCTAATCCGCTGCAGCTTTACGGCACATGCGCCATGTATGTCCCGGCAAGGGCATGGCAATAGTTCCGGACCTTACCGGAAAGACGGGGTCCTGCGCGCATGCGCCGGAGTGACGTCTCGTGGCTCCGGCCAGTCACAGCGCCAGAGCCGCGTACCCAAAAGCAAGATCCGAGGCAAGATGTCCGCTCCCTCAGAGGGGACCGAGCAGCCCGGTCGGATCTTCGTTTCCAGGTAAGTATTTCATAATGAGCTAGTATGCGGTGCATACTAGCTCATTATGCTATTGTCTTGCAGGTTTTTATTTTTTTATTTTTTCCGGGTAGACAACCGCTTTAAGAAAGTGTTAAACAGGATGAGACTGTTCTCTTAACTCATCTCTCTAACTTTTCACTCCACTTCCTGAACTTTATTGCTTCCTGTTTTCTATTTCTCTTTTGCTACCCTCCACACTTTTTTAGTTTAATCCTCCTGTCCTTACCTGCATTCTTTCTTTCCTTCCCTGATTTAAACTCTCCTGCTGTCTCTCAACTACCATCTCCTCTTCAGGCACACAACTTTGGCAAATTGACATGCAAAAAAGAATCTACCTTATAAAAATAAAGTTTCATGGCAGTCAACCAGCTCTGGCTTTTGCTTTGCTTTTGTATCCTGTTACTGGTTGCTAAGGCCTGTCCTTCCTTTTGCCTATTCTGTCATAGATGTTATTTACTGCCCTCGCCAGTTTCTTAGATCAATTCCTTAGCCTATTTTTTCATCCTCCTAGCCCGCTACTGTTATATTACTATTAACACTTTAAGAAGCATAAGTTAAATAGAGTTTAATTTGGCTGCATGTAAAATGTAGAGCATGTGACCTAACACTGTGTTATCTTTTTTCTTTTTCTTTTTTTTTTTTTTTTTTTTAGACCAAACAAGGAAAGCACATCCTTTATGGCTGCACAGAGCTTTTTAATGCTTCACAATTTGTTAAACAGGTAATGGGTGCCTTTTCTCCATTAAAATGGCTGGTTCGTACCGCATCTTCAAGTTTGACCCCTCAGTGTTCCTAGACTTAAAGCTGAACTCCAGAAATTCAGCCATTTTCTAAAATGTGCCAGAAGACAATAGGTTAAAGGGTAACTCCACTTTTGTAGGAAAAAAAAAATGACAAATAAAATAATGTAGCATATACAATTGTGACACAAGTCATATTGCAATTAAATGTTATTAAAAATTAACTTTCCTTTTTAATCTGCAAAGCTGTCATTTTCTGTAAAATGCAATGCAATTTGGCTACCTGGTGGTATTCTGTACACAGAGGTGTACAGAACGCCTTCCAAATATGTACTTTCCTGCTTGTGTGATTAGCTTACTGATTCTCCCAGAAGTCTGCACCAAGATACAAATCAGATGTTTGGCATTCCCTGCAATAAAAAATTAATTTTTAGTGTGATACTCTCAAACGGAAATCATGTCTAAAGCAATGCAGACCCAGCAGCTTTCCTCATTGGAGCCCTGCAGGTGTAGCAGCTGATTGATAATTCTAAAACCACTCCCATACCGACCCACTTTGCACATGGACACAGACAAACAAAAAGCTATTTCTTCAGAATAACAAAAGGTAAAGGTAGGAATCTGCAAAAAAAAGTTTGTTAAAATCCTTGCAATGTATATAGATCACCCAGAGGGGAATGTTTTCTCTCTCAACAAAAGTGGAGTTACTCTTTAAGTCTAACCAGGTGCATGCCTTTAATATACGATCTACATTTTTTACTGAGCACCGGGAGCATAGCTATCACTATACTTTCGTTGCTTGACCTACTGGTCTCCACTCCTGCAGCTGCAGAGTCTTATGCAGTCGCTCTGCCTGCCTTTCCCCTCCTCCTGCCCAATCACAGAGCGCTTTGTATTATGTGAACTCATTCACAAATACAAAGTCTGCTGTGAATGGTCAGTGGAGGGGAGGGGCGGGCAAAATTTCTGCAGTTCAACTTTAATATATGAAAAATAGAAGAACTGATAATCTGATAGACGTTTTCCGTAGCAACAGGTGAGACTCCTGCTTTAATTTTGTAAACTATTAAATAATATGAAAAGGAGCACGGTCCACTCACTGTCTCTATTTATACCAGGGATATGCAATTAGCGGACCTCCAGATGTTGCAGAACTACAAATCCCATGAGGCATAGCAAGACTGACAGCCACAAGCATGACACCCAGAGGCAGAGGCATGATGGGACTTGTAGTTTTGCAACAGCTGGAGGTCCACTAATTGCTTATGCCTGATTTATACCATACCTCCATCCCTATAAATTCAACAATACAAACAATTTTCGCCCGTGGGACTTTAAATGAGGTGGATATAAGGTCAACACACATAATAACAATGTAAAAAGTAAACCAATTTATTGGCAATTATAATAACAATGTCATAAAGGACATGGACACAGGTATACAAGTCATAGCTGTGGAAAACATTGCAGTATGTATAACATAGTATAAGGTGCTTAACCATACAACACGGGCAAAAATTTTTGTATTGACTATTAAATAATAGGACTGATGGCAATCAGTGTGCAAATAATACACCAGCAAACTTTGTCCTATACAAATTACCGAGCCTCAAGGCCTATGAACACTACTTCTGTACCTCCTGGCACTGTTCCTATTTAGCTTCATTTCATACCCCAACACATTTCTGTTGCTCTTTGGTGCATTGGAAAATGGCTATATATTATAATATCTTCTTAAATGTGCTGTATTCATCTGTGATTGCTACAGTTGATCTTGGCATAGATTAAGCTGCATGTAAAACAGATATATTCCTGTTTCTATAATAGAAATCTGACAATAACAATTGGTAAAGTAATTATGAACAGTGTTTCGGATTTGTTTAAACGGTAACAAGTAGTGTCAGCATTTCTCAATTTTAATAGCGCTCCTCAGCATTTTAGGAGATTATATAATCAGATGTTAATATGTATTACTTTATCTGCTCTAGAAAAATAAATATTGTTTAAACTTGATTGCTATGGGGATTACCTCTATATATCATCCCTTTGGTTTTTAAACATGTTTTTCATTACACTTGGGGTCCTAAATGTCAGTATTGCACAAAAAACATGAGTATGATCGGTATTATGCATGCGTATATGAATCTATAAGTTTGTAAAATTTCTGCTAGCTTCTGTAATGTCAAAATATATGTACTCAAGGGGCAAATGTGAGTTGTGTTTAGTCACCCAAAATACTCACCAATAAGGGCTTGTTTACACTTGCAGTTGAGTGCTAAAAAACATGGTTGAACTACATTTTTACTGCCCTCTTTGAACTTCAAAGGCAGCTGGAAGTGGGTGTACATGCTACCATCGCGCCAAGAATTAAACTCCTTGTTGCATTCTTTGGGCAGACCTGTTCACCGAATACAATCTGTTTAAGTGAATAAGGCTGCGCAGCAACCACATGCAATGCACTCATTTGCAGTGCGGTGGTACGGCCATGTAGGCGTTGAAAGAATTGGTGAGGAGACCCAACACCTCTTTACTGCCTGACAAACACCCTCTGAAAAGTGATATTCCAAAAATTGCTCTTCATAGAGATACCACTATGTAAATTAGTCCTAATGCAGATAATTTCACACATGCACATAATTTTTTATTTGCTGACATATACTCTCCTGTATGTACAGGAGTACAGTTTAAAGCAACTGACAGCTTTAAGTAAAAAAAATACCTGAATGCAAAAACATGACATTTTTGGTGCTTGTGTGCAAGATCCCCCCCATGTGAATGAGTAAGGAGTACCCCTACCCATTCACCAGAAAAGTATCAAAAAGTAATACAAACACCGTTTTTGATAATTCCTTTATTAAAATTTTTTTAAAAAGTGTCCCCCGATGTAAATCCATCATCAGTCACGATGCCCGCGGGTACCCAAAAAACAAAAAGCATGCACCGGTCCGTGATGTTACAAGGGGGGCTATGCCACCAGGTGACGTTGCCAGGTAGCCCCGCCCCTACCTATATAAGAACTGTCAAACAGCGGATAAGGGTCTGGTATGGATTTCAGGGGGGCCCCGCACATTATTTTATTTATTTTTTTTTTTTTTAATTTTGGCATTTGGAGGGAGAGAGCACATCGCTGGATCAAAATCGGACTCAGGTAAGTATAAGGGGGGGGGCTGGGGGAGATCATGCAGCACAGAAGGATTTTCACTTTAATGCATAGAACACAAAAACCTTAAGACTTTATAAGCACTTTAAGGATGACCCTCTCCCCAGAGCTTACACCTTTTAAAAACATGTCAGCCCACATATTTCTTTCTTGGCATGTTTTCTGTAATGAAATTGGTTATATGTGTGTCATTTTGTGTATTTATTACTTGTGGGAAGAGTCTTCATGGATTTTATTTTTTTTTTGTTTTCCCTTCTAGTTGTCTCAGCTTGGACAGAAGTAATAGATGACATGGCCCCAGATCATGTTCCGCTTGTCTCCAAGGTGTGATCTGACCATGCATGGACTTAAAGACCCAGCCTATACTTGACCGTTCCATGAATCTTTCTATCAGTAGAGTTGTGCACCCGTGCCTGCAGGTCTGCCAGAAAAAGTAACATACCGTTTCTGCAGATTCGGAGATAAAAGCTGTGCTGGTTCCTCTAACTTTTTGTAAAGACTCCCATATTTAACTTTGCTGGAGGTTCGCCACCCCCAGTAAATTGGCATTAACTTTCTCTCTGTATAAAGAGGTTATTTCAAAATAAAAATAAGATATTGTTTAATTTTATAAAGCACATTGTGTGTTAAGAGTTCTGCTTTCTGAATAGGGTTACAGTAGAAAGTGGATTATAGTACTGAATACACTGCAAATTTCTTAACGTCCACATGTAGCCTTGTTCACACCAGCTGCTGCATTGCAACGCAGCAGCTGATGTGTGGTGCGGTCAGCCCGGACCAGCATAGTGTTGATGTGCTGAAACCGGCACATCGCGCTGTTCACTTTTTTTTTAAATGAACTTTATTGGAATGTCACGCTATTTCTGTAAACTGTTTTAAATTTGTGTTACATTCATTTGGTAATAACAAAAATACATAGCCTTCTATTGGCTTCATGATACAACACATCAAGAGACATTTACCAATAGAATTAGCACTATAATCCGATGCAAATCAGGCTTCCTCTCATTCAATAATGCCTCTGTGACAGTTTTACTTTATATTTTAGCCCAAGACCATAATCCTGTCAGCCAACTGTGACAGATTTTCAAAGTTCAGTGATTTACTACAGAAAATGGGAAGGGTTTTTACTTCAAACAGATGCTAAATTAAAGTTTGTTTATACCCAACTTTTGCACAAAATGGGGGAATGTTGAACTCCTGTCAGGGTCGAATGCTACCTGGGCCTCCGTTAGGCTACTTTCACACTGGCGCTTTACCGCTATTATAGCAGCGCTATGGCGCCACTATGCAGGCGGGAGCGGGGAGATTTTAACCGCCCATTGATTACAATGGAGGGGGCACCGCTCCAAGTATGTTGCTTGCCTGACTTATTTTCTCCTCCTGCTAGCGCACCACCCCAGTGTGAAAGCACTTGGGCTTTCACACTGGGGAGAATGGGGGGGGGGGGGGTTCAGGTGTCGTCCTCCTCTTTTATTCAGTCCGTTCGTTGTATGAACCTCGCCACGGGGGAGGTAACATTAGTTACCCGCCAATTTTAGAGGGGCGAGGGCGGACGTATCACCGCGGTATCGCGACGATATTATCGCCATTTCGCGGTCACACTTTCATCGGATTGCCTCCGGGTCCATCGTAAGCTGGGACTGTCCTCAAGTTGTAAGGGGGTAAAACACGTTTTCAACCCATATTTGTTTGAAATTAAATCGTAGACAAACTTCATTTTTGGGAAGGGTAAAAGACATCATTTAGTGACTTGAAACTTTTAGACAGTGTCAACCGACTGTCCTAATACCAGAACCCGATTTTATATTTCATTTTGACAGTGTCTCCGTAATAACTTACTCTCCTTCGGACTAAACGTA